>JASAND010029019.1:0-35597 GCA_030248195.1 Trissonchulus latispiculum | reverse complement strand
CTCTGAAGCTAGAAATTATTGGTTCCACTGGTCCTGCGAATCTGAAAAAGATCTAATTTCGCGAAACCGAAAAACTGTGCGATGTTTGAACGCAGCCCGGTCGAAAAATCACCCATACCAAGTTTCAGCTAATTTTGTCAAGTTATGCGGAATCTGGACCTGGGGGATACATAGTTTTAATAAGATCCCACTTTTTAGCTAAGCTAAAGTGCCCAAGCCAAAAAGCACTCTGCCGTAAGATTTATGAAATCGGAATTTTACCACAGAAACTGGAAAAACCGAAGAAACTTAGTCGATTGGGATTGATGCTGCAAATTTTTATGTTTGATTATCTCCCCTATCATAAGGAATAGCAAAAACTGCAGATTATTTCCAAATTATTAAAAAGTCAGCGATTTTTTGGACAATTTTCTGTATAATCATGCCGATTTCGTCTTTCACAGGAAAAAAGTAGGAAAAAGTAGGAATTTTTGACCTAAAGTAGGAAAAAAGTAGGAACATACGAAAAAGTAGGAAAAAAGTAGGAAAAGTAGGAACTGTCCGAGCACTGAACCCCGCCAACCCCCCCCCCCCCAAAAGGAAACTATGGGGCAGGGGTGGTGGTGGTTGTGGGGTTGTGGGGTGGGGTGGTGGTTTCACTAAAAATACTAATTTTAATGTAGCTCTCAGTCCGCGGCCTCTATGGCGCCGAAACCGGTTTTCGGGAGGTGAGCCCGTGGGAAAAGTTTTTATTTGAAGGCGAATCTCGTTAAAAATGACCCACAGGGTGTTTTCGGGGGCGTAGAATTCAAATTTGAGGTCAGTTTTACTGTCTGACCAACCAATTTTGCTCTGGTGACCCTCCACCCCCGTGGTTCCGACCACGTGGGAAAATTTTTCATTTCACCCTAGAAATTGAGAAAAACCTTCCCCAGGGGGTTTTTGATGACGCAGAATCCAAATTTGAGATGTGTTTCACCGTAATTTAAAGTTTTTATTTAAAGTAAAGTAATTTAAAGTAAATTTAAAGATATTTTTTAAATTTATAAATATATTTTAAAATTGCATAAAATAGTGAGCGGGTGTATAAACGGTAGGGTGTGAGGGAAAAGCATGAGTATTGGCATGATGGTAAAACAGAAGCGGACGAGAAACAGAACAGAACGCGGACTGAGAGCTACATTAAGATTAGTATTTTTACTGAAACCGCCACCCTCGAAAACCCCCGTAGTCACATTTTCGCAAAATTTAGTCGAATTTTTTCCATCAAAAACCTTTTTACCCCTAAAGTGTAAGATTACCTGGGGTTAACCCCAAAATTTCTGGGTTAGGTTAACACCAGGGTTAACCCAGTCAAATCAAACATTTTTGGGGTTGGGTTACGCTAACCCGGGTTTAAACGGGGTTAACCCGTTTTCAAGCTAGGAAGCTCGAAATGAGCAAAAAGGGGTTAACCCGTTTTCAGGCGAAGGCTGCTTCAAGTGAGCAAAATGGGGTTAACCCATTTTCAGTTGCAGGTTACTTGAAGTATTAAATTACGTTTGCGTGTACAAAATTGCCTACGCTAACCCGGGTTAAGGACTTAACCCTCCTAGGTGAGGAGGGTTAAGTTTTTGCCTACTTAACCCCGTTTTAACCCTGACTTCTAAACCCGGGTTTAATGATTGGATCGGGGTTAGCACTAACCCCAAAATAGCCTGTTAACCCCGATATGAAACCCGGGTTAAGCAAACCCGGGTTAAGTCAAGTTTTGATTGGACGGGGTTCGGGTTAGTAACCCAATTTTAACCCGGGTTAGTGACTTAACCCGAGTTAACAACATTGATAGGACAGCCCTCTGTACGTGGTTGCAATCAAAAGTAAGAGGCGGTTGAATATATGACAAAGTTACGTTTACCATTCCCAACGCGAATGCTAATGTAAAAACCAATCGTTCGGCAATGAATTCTACAGGGCTTTTCACGTTGCTTTTGTGTTGGATTTGTTTATTATTTTATGAAATACACTGTGCGACTTATTAAAAGCATAATATTTGCGAAAAACTGAAGTGATTAGTGCGAAATTTGTCATTGAGATTATCCCATAAATGCTGCGACCAAACTAGCTCAAATTTTGCAAGCACGTTTATTTGACGGGTACGCAGGGGCAATTTTTTAGTTTTTGTTTAAATCGTATATTCTGTGAGATATTGACTTTCAAAGTTTTCGAATATTCATAAAATACTCAAAACTGCATAAATCGAAAAACTGAAAAAATTGCCCCTGCGTTATGTTCACTTACTCATTTGTGCCAAATTTGAGGTAATTTCATTCAGCCGTTAATTGGTGACAGCGTTTTGAAAATTTCAACTCATCCCTCTTGTGTAAGTCGCAAGCCAAGCACTGGATTATTCAAATTCTACATATTGTTAGCATTTAGCACCAGCTACCTATGCTGAAAGTTTGAAATAAATTCGTTGGACAATAAACTCTGGAGAACCGTTCCCGGTAATGCAAGCGCCCCCTTAAATAATTTCTCGCAAATTTTGACTAAAGATCGTTTTAAAACCGTGTAAACACGCCCAAAACCATCAAAATTGCTAAGCAACTGTTATTAAACAAAACTACTACAACACGATTAGATTAAAGATTCCATTCCCTTAAAGAGGCCCATTCCCTTCAAAACCCTTGATTTTTAGGTATTAGAATAATGAAACTCATAGCTTTGTGATTGGTTTAAAACAACCTATGCCTTTTTAATTATTAAAATAATTAAATAATTTCGGTCCCGACCTAAAGCTGAAATAAAAGCATAGTACAAATAATGGATATTAATTTAACGGCGCCTTTTCTGGAACATCATGGCCGGCAACTCCTAGTTCTGATTCCAGACTGATTCCACTAACTAACTTAATAATTTCAGGGTCGTAACAAAGGGACCCTCTATCTCAAACTCAGCAGGTTCGGTCCCCACTCAAAATCCCTTCATTCTATATAAACCCCAAAAACATTGGCCACGTGGGCCCTACTGGAAATATGGCCGAAAAGCCGTGGCTTTGTTGTATAAAAAAATAGAAAGCCTATGGGGAAGGGCCAATAAGACAGTTGACAACTTCCAAGACAAGCAGTTCCAAAAAGTTAGTATAAAGGTGAAAGGAGGCCAAATTTTGAAGCACACCTTTTAAAGAGGTAAGGTAATCTTACTAAAACATTTTCATTTATTAACTCACTCATTTTTGAGAGGTAAACAGTGCGATTTTTGAAATCAGGAGTGAATTGCCTTTCCAATGAGTCTAAGTTCATTACAAAGTTTAATACGTTTTCACAAAATGTATGTTATGCTGCGGCTACTGTATAATACCCTACAGCTTCTAAACTGTTAAAATAATTATCATTACCTCGACTTTTAATAACTAATTATAATTTGGTTAAGAATACGAGGTAAGTTTTAAAAACGGGATGAAATATAACTTCATTCATAAAATTTCCTTGCTATTTAAGCAAAACCAAAAACTAAAAATTTTATCAGAAACCTAGAAGAGGACTGCGTTAAAGCTAGCAAATTTTTCCGTCAAAGGGGGTTGAAAGACGTGTGACAAAACAGAGCTTTGTGAAACCGTAGTCGACACATATCGTGAAACATTAAAAATCGTGCCTATGTATGATTGTATTTACTGCTGGTACTAACTACTAAGTACTTTTGTATGTTTCAGAAATCATCCCAAGGAAATTAAATTCTTCATTAGAACCACTTCAAGAGATCAGGTTATTTCAGTTTTGAAGGAGCCACTGGTACTGAAGGAGCTGAACATTGTTGGCAAACCTCAAATTTATCTAGCTGTCACAGTCACATGAAATTTAACTCAGCGTACTGAATTCAAATAGTAAACAAATTAGTAGCAAGAAAACAAATATTGTCAGTATATTTACGATTGCATTTTTAGTAGGAGCTTATTATGTGCAGACTGTGAAATTCAGTAGGAACGAGCATGGATAAGCTAGACATATGCATAACTCTTTCGTATTATGTGCAGACTGTGAAATTCGGTAGGAACGAGCATGGATAAGCTAGACATATGCATAACTCTTTCGTATTCCTACTGGAGCCGAAATGTATTTTATGTAATAAAATGGGGATCTTTTACAAAGTGTGTGCAAACAATATAATAGTGTGTGTAAACTTAAAGTCAGATAAATGGCGTAAAGTTATTATCAGATCAACTGACGAAAAAACTCGATACGCAAGACAACATTACTCCAAATTACCTAGACCACAAATTACAGATAATGCATAACAATAATTATATAGAGAAGTAGATTCACACAACATACCTATTTTTACAAGTTCTGTATGAAAGCTCGCAAATGGGTACAACCAGGTATTCAATTTTTCGATCTACGAAGTTACCATAGAAGATCTGTAAATGTGATCAGTCCAACAATCAATGAATCAGCCAAAATCAGGGAACGCCGGGATGCGGCGATTAGATAAGCACAGCAAATTCGAATTGAAATAACAATAGAGAACCGGGTTGTCTGTGCGCAAAACAAAGTGAGTGTAGCAATATCTGATCCAAGCAGCTCTCCCGGAACTTAGGTCTTCGCGACCAAAACTCCAATACAGGCTAAAATCCAAGCCTACGGAGTAACAGTGGACCACAGTGCAACAAAAACAGAGTTCAGGTCTTTCACGAACCGAACTTCAGCCGGGACTTCACTAGAGGGCGCTCTACTTTTTTGTAAGCATCCAATCACCGTAACCATATCTATGCCTGTAGTCGGTTTGTCTTTTGCTCTGACGTAGAAAGACTAAACTTAAAGGTCAAACTTTGCTTGTTTTATGACTTTTCTCAGGTTCCAGAAAGTACTCAATATCAAATGATTTTGAAATTACTGTATCTGATTTTTGATATGATAAATCTGATTTATTTTATACTAGCTACGGCACTAGCTGCATAAGTATAAAAGAAAGTGCAAATGTGAATTATCTAGACAGTATACAGGTTGTCAGTGACTGGGGTTTCCAAGCCGTTACAATATCTGGGGAGTTCGCAGGGTAGTCCTCGTTGTTGAGTTCTTTGTGACTATTTTGCTGTCGTGTACGTCTCTCATGATTTTGTGAGTTATTATAGTGAGTCTTGCTTAAGTGCTGAGTGATCAAAGTTCATATTTGTGAGTTGAACGTTAAAATCGTATCATGGTTTTTTAATAATTTATTTAGAAACGGTCGTCTAAGCTGATAGCAAATCTTGCTATCAGTAGATACTCTCTTTCTTCTTAGGCCTAGGTATCACACATCGAGCACGTATCTGCAATCATTTACTATAGTATGATCTAGTATGTTATTCTATGAGATACACAGTATCTTACAGAATGGCTAAGCTTCCCACTCTTCCTAACCCCTTTGATAGAAAGAAACAAAAGTGTTCTGGCGTAACGCCTAATGAAAGGCTAGGCCCCTCCACAGATTTGGTCAACATTGTTGTTGTCACTCGAGGCTTCGGAGATGCGATCCCAAAGAAACAGACGGATAGAGAATCTACCCAACCTTCTGTAGTTAATCAGAATTAGTTCTCTTTTGTGGCAACCTTACATTATTTACTTTTTCAAATTAATTAAGTACTTTTAACAGGGAATGAGAAATGGCCGGTTTCTGCGACAACAAATCTGTATAATTATCGATGGATGGTTTTCTTTGTTATGTATATTGTTTATTAAAAATCAAATTAAAATACTTTTAAGCTTAAAGTCTCTACTACATCGATATGTCTTTGTTTCATTAGAAGCCCAACAGCAACTAGCCTAATCCATGGCTACAGAAGAAAAACTTTAGAAAGAAAGAACTTTATTGCGGACTGTCCCAGGTAACGCTGGCACCTTTTGCCACCCGTTTGTCAATAGAAAAGTAGAAAAGAACAGACACGACAAACCGAAGTCCCATTGTAGCATACCGTCCCATGAATTACCCTATGACCTTTAAGCAAAATCGGAGTCAAAAAATTTTTCCGTTCAAAATCCGGGTTTCCGGGAATTCCCGGATTTTCAGTTTTTCGGCCATAACTTTCGCTAGACGCATTTCCGGAAAATGTTGCAAGAGGAAAAGTTGTTCAGCTCAGCGAGCTCTTTTATTTGAATACCATATTGACCACTTTTGGAGAAAGTTTTCAAAATGAGGAATTTTCCGGGTCGAATATCTCGAAATCCGGAAATTTTCCGGAAATTTCAATTTCAGTTTCGAAATCAGTGTTATCGAATTACCCTATGACCAACTTTTAAGCAAAATCGGAGACAAAAATTTTTTCCGTTCAAAATCCGGGTTTCCGGGAATTCCCCGATTTTCAGTTTTTCGGCCATAACTTTCGCTAGACGCATTTCCGGAAAATGTTGCAAGAAGAAAAGTTGTTCAGCTCGGCGAGCTCTTTCATTTGAATACCATATTGACCACTTTTGGAGAAAGTTGCAAAATCCGGAATTTTCCGGGTCGAATATCTCGAAATCCGGAAATTTTCCGGAAATTTCAATTTCAGTTTCGAAATCAGTGTCGTCGAATTACCCTATGACCAACTTTTAAGCAAAATCGGAGACAAAAATTTTTTCCGTTCAAAATCCGGGTTTCCGGGAATTCCCCGATTTTCAGTTTTTCGGCCATAACTTTCGCTAGACGTATTTCCGGAAAATGTTGCAAGAAGAAAAGTTGTTCAGCTCGGCAAGCTCTTTCATTTGAATACCATATTGACCACTTTTGGAGAAAGTTTTCAAAATCCGGAATTTTCCGGGTCGAATATCTCGAAATCCGGAAATTTTCCGGAAACTTCAATTTCAGTTTCGAAATCAGCGTGGTCGAATTACCCTATGACCAACTTTTGAGCAAAATCGCAGACAAAAAATTTTACGTTTCCCTTGGTCCCCCCTCACCATTCTAAAAAATTCCGGGAACCGCCATTTCCGGAATCCGGGAAGTACCGAACTGCCCGCGTTTCCGGGAGCACTTTAGGTCACCCCCAACCTCCTTTGAAAATTTCAGCCGGATCGGTCCAGCCAATCCAAAGTTAGAGGGGGGGACAAGAATCCGGAGAATAATAATAATAATAAAGAAAAAATAACGGACATACCCAAGTTAAAGGGTTGCCTTTTTGTTGAAAAAGCGTCAACCCAATAAATAACGGACATACCCAACACAAAGGGTTGCCTTTTTGTGAAAACGCGGCAACCCAATAATTAAAAACAATAATAATAATAATAATAAATCCTACCGGCATCAACGGGTTGTCGCAGCCATTTTTCCTCTTATCTACAGGGCCAAAACTCAGTTTTGGCACATATGCAAGATTTGGCCTTATTACAGCTTTCTCTCCGCTCGATGAGGGCTTTCGAATGATACCGAAATTAGCAGGATTCGGCAACTTTCATTTTTGTCCGATTTTAAAAATATCAGCGTATCAAGGGTCAAACGCAATTTTGCTAGATTTTCAAGATTTGGCCCTATTAAAACTTTTTCTCAGCTCGATGAGAGCTTTCAAATGATACCAATATTGCCCCGAACCGACACTTTCAATTTTGACCATATTTGCATAATGGTTGCCCATAAAAGGGCAGTTGGGATAAGAGATTTTCCATAATTATTGCTAAACGTTATTTAATACAGCCTCTTAAAAGGTATTCTAGCAAATCCACCAGCTCAGCTTGACTAACAGGGTCAAAAACTCTTATATTAGGCGTTTCTGGGCAGTTTGCTCACTTTTGCGGTCTCCAACAGTGTAACTTTTGGCCATATCTCGAGATCCACAGGGGTTAGAAAAATTTCGATTGCAGATTTGGAATCTACGTCCCCGGGTTACCCTAGGATCAACTTTTAAACCAAATCGGAGACAAAAAATTTTGACCATTTTTTAGAATCGCCTTGGTCCCCCCTTACGATTTTAAAAATTCCGGAAGCCGCCATTCCCGGAATCCGGGAGATATCGGGCTGCCCCCACTTCCGGTACCACGTCAGACCACCCTACTACTATGGTGAGAATTTCAGCCCGATCGGTCCAGCCAATCTCGAGAAAAAGGGGGGGGACAAAGTGTTGACCGGAATAATAAATAAACTAGCGAAGTAGCGAGAATGGGTTGCCGCTGCTTTTTCCCTTAGGGACACGGGGTTTTTCAGAAGAATGCAACAGTATTTTGGTCGTAACTTTCGCTAGACGCATTTCCCGAAAATGCCGCAAGCAGAAAAGTTGTTCAACTCGACGAGCTCTTTCATTTGAGTACCATATCGATCACTTTTAAGAACATTTTTAAAAATCCGGATTTTCGTGAATTCCCGGATTTTCAGTTTTACGGCCATAACTTTCGCTAGGCACATTTCCGGAAAATGCCGCAAGCAGAAAAGTTGTTCAGCTCTACGAGCTCTTTCATTTGAGTACCATATCGACCACTTTCGGAAAAATTTTTCAAAATCCGGAATTTTCCGGGTCCAATATTTCGAAATCCGTAAATTTTCCGGAAATTTCGATTTTGCTTCGAAATCAGCGCTATCGAATTACCCTATGACCAACTTTTAAGCAAAATCGGAGACAAAAAATTTTTACGTTTCCCTTGGTCCCCCTTACCATTCTAAGAAATTCCGGGATTCGCCATTCCCGGAATCCGGGAAATATCGGACTGCCCGCGCTTCAGTCAACACTTCACCCCACCCCCAACACCCCCTAAAAATTTCAGCCCAATCGGGCCACCCTATCAAAAGTTAGAGGGGGGGACAGGTGTGGTCACGAGATGAATAAATAATAATAATAATAATAATAATAACAACGGACATACCCAGATGAAAGGGTTGCCTTTTTGTGTAAAAAGCGGCAACCCAATAAATAAATAAATAAAGAAACTTAGCCATATTAAAGGGTTGTCTTTTTTTAAAAAAATGCGACAACCCAATAATACTGATAATGAAAATGATGATGATAATAATAATAATAATAATGATGATGATGATGATGATAATGATAATGATAATGCTAATTGCATATCTTTTACTCCAATATATAACATAATAATATACTCCGATAATAATAATAATAATAATAATAATAATTAATAATAATAATGATGATGATGACAATGATAATGATAACAGTAATAATATCTGCTATTTCAGCGACATCTGGTTGTACTATTAAAGCTGCAGACATTGTCAACGCAAAAGCTTATCGGTCGAACCCAATACCGGTAAGTGGACCAGTTGGAAAAAATGGTGGACTTTTGCTCTTATGCGACCACGGTTACGCTTTTGATGACGGTTCCTACGATTTCTATTCAAGATGCGATAATATTGGTGCTAGTTTTAACCCACCACTGAAGCAGTGCATTGAAATTAGCACTACTACATCCACTACAACAACTTCAACCACTGTCCCTACTAATTCTGAGATATGTAAGAAAAAATGTTTTTATCGTGGCAATACGACTACACGAACGGTTTTTAAGGTTTTAATACCAAGCTTTTCATTGAATAACATACGTTTTACCCTATTCTGCATTCAGCATGCCATAGTTAATTTTCGTGTGGAGAAGCAAAAATGCCACCACAATTACAACAGTAGCATCAGCCTCAGAGTTAGAAGTGGGTCGCAATTTCGTGACCCGCGGGTACCCGTGACCCACTTCCAACTCTGATCAGCCTAGTTGTCTTCGTTAAAGATAAAGAGTGATGCTTTTAAGGTTGAGTTCAGCCGTGATTTCATCGGCATAATAATAATAACAATAATAATAATAATAATAATAGTAATAATAATAATAATAATAATAATAATAATAATAATAATAATAATAATAATAATAATAATAATAATAATAATAATAATAATAATAATAATAATAATAATAATAATAATAATAATAATAATAATAATAATAATAATAATAATAATAATAATAATAATAATAATAATAATATTAATAATAATAATAATAATAATAATAATAATAATAATAATAATAATAATAATAATAATAATAATGATACTGATAATTATAATGATAATAACGATGATAGTGATAATGATAATGATAATAACGATGATAATGATAATGATAATGGTAATAATAATGTCTGCTATTTTAGCGACATCTGGTTGTACTATTAAAGCTACAGACATTAAAGCTTATCTGTCGAACCCAATACCGGTAGGTGGACCGGTTGGAAAAGGTGGTGGACTTTTGCTCTTATGCGACCACGGTTATGCTTTTAATGACGGTTCTTACGATTTCTATTCAAGATGCGATAATATTGGTGTTAATTTTAACCCACCACTGAAGCAGTGCATTGAAATTACCACTACTACATCCACTACAGCTGCTTCCACTACAACAACTTCAACCACTGTCCCTACTAGTTCTGAGATATGTAAGAAAAATGTCTTTGTCGTGGCTATAAGACTACACGAACGGTTTTTAAGGTTTTAATACTAAGCTTTTCATTCTTATAACATACGTTTTACCCTATTCTGCATTCAGCATGCCATAGTTAATTTTCGTGTGGAGAAGCAAAAATGCCACCACAATTACAACAGTAGCATCAGCCTCAGAGTTAGAAGTCGGTCGCAATTTCGTGACCCGCGGGTACCCGTGACCCACTTCCAACTCTGATCAGCCTAGTTGTCTTCGTTAAAGATAAAGAGTGATGCTTTTAAGGTTGAGTTCAGCCGTGATTTCATCGGCATAATAATAATAACAATAATAATAATAATAATAATAGTAATAATAATAATAATAATAATAATAATAATAATAATAATAATAATAATAATAATAATAATAATAATAATAATAATAATAATAATAATAATAATAATAATAATAATAATAATAATAATAATAATAATAATAATAATAATAGTAATAATAATAATAATAATAATAATAATACTAATAATAATAATAATAATAATAATAATAATAATGATACTGATAATTATAATGATAATAACGATGATAGTGATAATGATAATGATAATAACGATGATAATGATAATGATAATGGTAATAATAATGTCTGCTATTTTAGCGACATCTGGTTGTACTATTAAAGCTACAGACATTAAAGCTTATCTGTCGAACCCAATACCGGTAGGTGGACCGGTTGGAAAAGGTGGTGGACTTTTGCTCTTATGCGACCACGGTTATGCTTTTAATGACGGTTCTTACGATTTCTATTCAAGATGCGATAATATTGGTGTTAATTTTAACCCACCACTGAAGCAGTGCATTGAAATTACCACTACTACATCCACTACAGCTGCTTCCACTACAACAACTTCAACCACTGTCCCTACTAGTTCTGAGATATGTAAGAAAAATGTCTTTGTCGTGGCTATAAGACTACACGAACGGTTTTTAAGGTTTTAATACTAAGCTTTTCATTCTTATAACATACGTTTTACCCTATTCTGCATTCAGCATGGCATATTTAATTTTCGTATAGAGAAGCAAAAATGCCACCACAATCACAACAGTAGCATCAGCCTAGTTGTCTTCGTAAAAGATGAAAGTGATGCTTTTTATTCCTGCTGGAGCAGGAATGTATAAAACGGAAACTTTTAGGTTTGGTGCATAGTGAGTGATTTCTCCATTTAGAAGCCCTATCTTCAACACAGGGCTAGCTTAGGTCATTTTTGCATTCAGATTATGCAAATTAGGTTTAGACCCTATTTAAGCAGCGCAAGTTTCAGCCTTCGTGCAGTCTTCGACTGCCAGCAATCGAAACGGTTGCAGATTTTTGAGCACCAGTGTAGCTTGGGAACTAAACATGGGTGCGTTAGGTGATAAGGCACTAACTTGCGCTGAACATGACAAGTTCAACCATGGCAAGTATAGACCTGTTCTCTCTGATCTGTATGGAGATCCGCGAGAAAGAATAGTGATTGGATATCAAAACAAGCAAAGGGGAGTCAAGTAAAATAGTAACGTAAACCTCTTCTGACTTGAACCATGCTGCCAACGAAGACAATTTTGTAATTGAATAAATAACAGGTCTACAAAGGAATACTGCCCCTTTTGGGGCCAACCTGTTAAGGTTGAGTTCAGCCGTGGCTTCCTCAGCATGATGGTTCATGAAGATACTGCAGAGGTGATAGCATTTGAGACTCTACATAAACTGGATGAAGTTCATTGTCCAAGCCAAAGTTGTCAACAAATTTGCATGTTTCTATTAAGTGTTTAGCAAACGTTAGTGCTTATCTGGGATAAATACTCAGAAAATAATTTAAGTCTGTTCAGTACAAATGACTTTCAGCCTGTTCAAGTGCACAGCTCAACACCGATAGTAACAGGTATATACGACCTGAGAAGCCTGGATACTATGACGGAGAACACATTTATCTTGCATGCGCCAAAGGCTACTATTTGAGTGGATTTTATGAGGCGCAGTGTTTTTCCAATGGGACTTTCGGATCACTTCCTCGTTGTCATAAAAGTAAGAATATTTAACTTAGACGTTAAACTTAGCAAGAGTCTATAAAAGGAAGAGTGAGACACCAGACATGTGCAGGAGGGGAAGCTTTGGGGAGGGGTAATGAACCGGTGGCATAAGGCCACCGAAAAACCGGATTTGCCAAAAAAGCCGGAAACATCCGGATTCTGGGGGGGGGATGAGGGACCCCTCGGGGGGGGGGGGGGGAGGTCAAGGTCTGGAGTGGTGAGACCGCCTCCAACCCCCCAAGCACATGTATGTGAGACATTCGACCCTTCCTAGTGTTTTAAGCTTGCAATATGCTCGGCACATTAAGGCCGAAATCTCGGGGGGAGGGGGGTGCGGGTACCAATTACCGTTGTACAACATGTGTTTATATGCGCTTGAACTAAAAGCATCTGATTGGCTAATTGCTTACCTTATGTCAAATTTACGTGTATAAGCGGACCCCCCGAGATCTCGGAGAGGGATGCCCGAATACACGTACAAGCTTGTAAACGCGTTAAGCTCTTCGTTGATTGGTTGATTTCTAAAGGCTTACGGTATCTGAAAATCAGCCAATCAGCGAATAGCTTAACACTTTTACAAGCTTGTACCCCGAGATCTCGGGGGTGGGGGGTCCGCTTACAAAAGTAAATTTGACATGCCGAGATAAATGCGTTCATTGATCACAGCAGTGTCAAAACTATAACTTTCGGAGAGTAAGCGTCTCCTTTGTGTATTACAAATTAAACTGCGTAAATGCACTTTAAAAGCATACAGCAACAACAACCTATGTGATTTCAGACAATTTTAGGCCGATGTGTCTCTGCTGGTTCTAGGAAACAAAATTGAACGTTTAGTTCATACAGACTATATTCCATAGACTGCTTTGGCTTCATTGTTTGTGTAATAAATGATTCAATACCGATATTTGCGGATAAATCTTCCATTCAAAGCATTTACCCATACAAAAACCTTGTGAGTCAATGTGCATGGATATAATCCGGGACTGTGTGATATTTGATTGTGAACTGAGCATTAACAGAAAAATTATATGCTACTCCAGCTATAGGCTTGTGTTGACTATGGGTAAACATTCAACTGTTGGGGCGGAATCCACATATTTTAAATATGTTATGTATAACTTCGAAAGTATTTTAACGTTATTCTTGGATTGCTGTTGGTATAACTTTCAACTCGCTTATTAACAGCATATTGGGGTCGACCTATTTCATGGAACGAACTCCGTACACTTTCTCTTGTTTCAGAAAGCATCCTCAAGAAGTAAAGTTTTTCATCAAGGCCGATTCGAGAGACCAGGTTATTTCAGTTTTGAAGGAACCACTGGTAATGAAGGAGCTGAACGTTGTTGGCAAACCAAAAATTTATCTAACTGCCACCGTCACATGAAATTAACTCGACTAATTGGATGGAAATAATGAATAAATAGATAGCCAAAAAAATATTGCCTGCTACTTGTTATTTGTGGTGTGGTCGACGTCGGTCGGTGTGTGTGGTTTTGCAATTATCGCATTTTGTCAGGACAGATGAGTAAATTATCTATGTGTCCAGAGAAGGGGTTGGACACGTGCTTAAATTATTAAACTATGAACTAATAGTGCAATATATTTGTGTTTATAGCTGTTTTTTTAACTTTAGTATTGTTCCGGCTTATTGATCATTTATTTATTTGTTGGTTGATTAATTATAATTATTCTATGTACTTATTTGTGAACTATATTTGGTGTTGTTTTAACGTAATTTGAAATGGAAAACGACGGTGACATCAATCCTGATCAAATTTACGTACGTAATTGCAGTTAATAAGAGATTAGGCCATAAGCAAATAGCTATACGTTAGCTTAAAGCTTGCCTAATCGCCTAATTGCCTAATCTCTCATTAACTGTAACGTGCGTAAATTTTTTCAGGATTGATGTCACCGTCGGTTTCCATTCTAAATTACGTTAAAACAGGATCAAATAAATATAGTTCGTAAATAAGTACACAAAATAATTATAACTAATTATTCAACAAATAAATAAATTATCAATAAGCCGGAACAATATATTATCGTGAATGTTGCATAAATTTAACAGGAACAAACGAGGTTTAAAAAACTAATAAAATAGAATAACAAGCTTTAGGGCTATGCATAAACAATTATAAAAATAAAGCGAAAATAATACTAAAGTTAAAGAACACTTTAACGCTAAAGAACACACATAAATTGCACTATTAGCTCATAGCTTAAAAATTTACACATGTGCCCAACCCTGCTCTGGACATATTGATAATTTACTCATCTGTACGGACAGAATGCGATAATTGCGAAAATTTATCTATCTGCCTGGACACTTTCAGAAGTACATACACTAACATAGGGTTAGATCCTGAGCTGGAGGAGCTTGCCCCAAAAACGTTGAGGGATGCTTGCCTTTTGAACCAAAAGCGGGCTTGTTATCCATGCATGTATGCACTAACATTAGCAGATAAATTTGCATTTTTTTTATAAATTAGCAACAGATTAACACTTTGTGAAAAAGTTTTAAGATTTTGCTCGAGTTTATTGAAAAACTAAGCAAATCTTTTATAATTTTATAATTCATTTTATGAATTTTTAAACGAAAAGTTCTTTCCACTTGGCTCACTCCTTGCAGATGGTATGGAGAAGATCTTGTTTTCCTAATACTAAGCAATTCTGTTATAATTTCGGCGCTAAAAACCTATTTTTTCGGCCAAATGTTTTGTCCATGGTGAATTCTTTCTTCTTCCTTGAATCGGAAGACAGTAATCATTTGAACCCTCCATATCAACGCGATAACCTGTCATGTCATAACGTGTCATATCATAAGATGTCATCGAAACTTATTACACTTAGGTACTTCATTTATAAAAGATAAAGTATATACAGGGAACATTGCCAGAAGATAAAAAAGAAACGTTCCGAAATATGTAAATTCAAGTATTCTCTTAGTTTATATAAGTCTTCGCTTTCACCCCTTACTCTACAGATACTAGGTTTCATAATAATTAAAAAGGGTCCCCAGCCATTTCATAGTGGAATCGAATGATGTGGCCGATGCCTCACGAAAAAATTTAGTTTGCGAAAATCTGGAAAATTAAATCACATCGAAAATCCAGTAAAATCATTTCCGAGAACTGAAGTTTAGTGTGCTGTAGGGATTTGACTAGGTTGAGACTATATCTCTGACTAAAGAATTAGATCTACTGCTTCGTCGGGTGTGTCTACGGCTGATGAGTCCCTTATTAAGCTGACCTACTAAAACAAGATGGCGCAAACGCAATTTTTTTCACTTAATTTAGAGGTATTCTAGGAAAACGAGAAGAAACAACAGAACTAGCGAAGAAAACATTAAAATGGAGAACTTACAAATCTTACGGAACTTACAATTTCAGGAGAAGGCACAATAATTGAAAGTAATGAATGGACTTAGACAAAAGGATGCCTAGTTGAATCCGAACTCCTCACTTGAGCCTACGAAATTTGAAACCCAACTGATTGAAATTGAGCGCATGGCCATCGTAGTGTAAATTAGCTAAGTAACCAGGACTCTAAACAGCAGTAACAGCAAAAGTAACAGTTTCGTTTACTGCGTGTACCTAGGCACAACTCAATAATTTCAGGCAAGTTGGCGAAATCTTTACAATGGGATACTATTAGTAAAAAACGGTATGTATCTAAAAGTATGAACAGTTTAAAGAATTTTCAATCGTTGCTAGGTTTTGAACCTATGTCATCACACAGCTATTCTCTAGCAGGGATTTGCAGTCGTAGCTCTGTAAAATTGTCGATTAAGAAAGAAGCCCTGGTGCGCGACACTCGTGCGCTTCGCGGTCTAGCGTCGCACAATTGTAGCTTCCCGCGAAATTAACGTTCAGACGTTTGAATAATACCGACTAAAACCGTGCTACGAAGCATCAGTGTTGGACGCGGGCCGAAATTTGCTGCCCGCACCCGCCCCGCAGCCCGCGCTCAGCTTTTTGGCCCGCACAGGGCCGGCCCGCGGCCCGCATCAATAAAATTCGGCCCGCGGCGACCCGCACCTAAATTTAGGTTATGCAAGCATCATAGCATTAAATAATTGCTACTTTCATTGATTATTCGCCGTTTTTTCCATAGAAACTGCCATATAAGCGCAATTGTTGTTTTCAAAAGCATTCGATAGTTGCAGTCGTACGTTTTTCAAATTTTTATTGAATTCTAATGTAAGAATTTAGGCCTAGCGACTGTATTATTGTAGCTTTGCTTTGCGTTGCTTCTCAGCTATTTTTTGGAACTTTGAAAATTTCAGTGAATTTTGGAGTGAAATCCTATACTACTGGAAAACATTGCCCAAAACGAATTATAGTTACCGTTACGCATAGGATATGTCTTAAACTTTGCGGTGGCATGTGCGATTTGACTGTAGTGCCTGCCTGTGATTCGACCTGGGGATGATCTAGACTCGGTGGGGAAACTCCATGTGCGAGAACAGACCCAAATTACAAGATAAACTTTTGTAGCAGCAAAAGGAAAATTCATGCCATTCTTAGCTCAGTAGAGCCTCCTGGTCAATTCCTTCTATTTCGATTTTATCTTTCTATGTGTTGACCAGGTGACCGAAATCAAGTAAAATTCAACCAAATTTTCAATTTCGCCAAATGGCCAATTGTTGACTAAGATGGGTCCGGGTTGGCTTTAAACCCAACAAAACGTTTTCTATGTGATAGTATGCTTAAAGTGCAGAAATTAAGCAAATTTAAAAATCTAAAATTTGCTATGTTAACGTGTTATGAGCACACAAAATTCTCAATGGTCAAGTCAAAGGAGAAATCGGTGTATAAAGACTGTCAGTCTGTAATTTAACTGGTCTGTCTGAAAAGCTGGAAAATACCATTGCTTGTTTTAAGACGCCAGTAAAATGTTTCCTTGTAAGCAAAGCTCGATCTCTTTCCAATTCTGAAGTTTGAGAGAACTACTTCATTTGAAAACGACGCTCTAAAGGGACGATCAACCAACCAACGCTGATAAATTGATAACTATTGAAAAATAAGGTAACACGGACTAAGGTGGACATTTGTTTTAAATTTGAACAAATCAAGTCCACCAAGACTAAGCGCCGCTTATTAGCTGCAGAAAATGCTAAATGAGTAATATTCAAAATTATAAGGAAAAGAGAAGTGGGAAAAGGAAGATAAGGAAGACAAAATATATTTCAATGAGGAAAAGTTCCATTATAATGTTAGAATTCGTCAAAAATTAAAACTTTCTTACCCTGTCTCACAAAAAATCGGCCCGCATCGGCCCGCGCGGGCCACTGCGGGTACTAATTTTTGGCCCGCCCCGCCCCGCCCCGCGGGTACCCGCGGGTGCCCGCGGGTACCCGCGGCCAGCGCCCAACATGGCTTATTTGAAACATCAAATTTGGCTGCGAAACGTCATTTATTACAGCTTTAATTTTGACACAGGTTCAACTTTCAACATGTTGGATTTGAGGAAATCATTATCAGCAGCTAAAAGGTAGAGCTGTCCGATTGCACGACCAGCTTTTCTTCAGCAATTTCTAAATTTTCTTTCAATACATAGCCAAACCATTTTAGGTTAGTTGGAAGTTTAGCAGGTTATTTCTAAATGGCTAGTACAGACAAAGTCTAACCAGTAAATCGTTATCTAGAATGCAAACAAAAGTTTGTGATGGATGATATAAAGTTTTCCCATTTATGCCAGTTGAGCTAGCTTCTGCTGCTGTTTGACATGTAAATTCATGGCAAAGTTAAAAGGATTTTGAGTATTAAAGCAAAAAGGATTCGAAGCCTGTTATTTTCCGTTCCAATATGTATCAATGCTATTCCATGGCTGGACTGGATTACCGTCACGTTTTGTTGTTATTACTATTAGCAATGCTATGCCATAGATGTAAGCAGCTTTCCAATAATTTATCAAATTAATTATACACTTACGTACGCAGTTAAATGAATATGACAAACCGCAAACCAGGGCATCGCAAAACAAGGATATAAAAGTTTCACATCGAGATGAAACCGGATCACAGCTCTAGAAGCTCTACAGACACCCAACATACATACATACCCGACACCCGGAATACTCATAAAATATTATACGAGTATTCCACAGAAAAATTACCCGCCGGCTGTTTGAGGACCTGCTGAGTGCTGTCATGCTCAGAAGTTGGTAGAATTTTTGCATCTGCGAAAAACTCGAGCACTTTAGCACTAATATTGGGTGTGCGCAACCACAAAACTGACTGATTACATGCAGATGCAGTGTGACATTTACGTGCATCGAACCCCTAAGTTATGGCAATTGACAAATGTCGTTTGAGACCTAATCTACTATAGGCCGCAGATTGTGGCCAATTTTTGCACACAAGGTTTCCTGTAAAATAATTGCAATATTTTAATTTTGACCGCAGTTGTAAAAAGTATTTCAACATTTTGTTCAGCTTGTGCAGTGAGATACGCGAAATTGGCTTATTGTTCAAAGTCAGATAGCGAAGTTGGCCTAATTCATACAAAAAACATCCAACCATTAGGTCTCGTCGTTCTGAACAATTTTGATATTGCACAGACACGACATTGCTTGAGAGTGTTGATGCAGATGCCACCGCATAGACTCCATGAGGTTTTCACTTTTGAATTTGTAACTATTTGACGTTGCCACTTAGATGTAAACAAGTTAACAATAAAAAATCAGTAGAAAAATACAAAATACAAGGATATATGAGGAATAACACATACTAATACGGAGATTAGTAACAGTACAAAACAAGATTCCAAGAAATAGAACCTGTAAGAGGTTTATAAAATTACAAAGAGAGTAAATACGAACAACCAGAGAAATACTTAAGGGGCTAAGAGAGAAGGAATTCTCTCCTTTGGGGGATGTGATCAAACGGTAGTGGTAAAAGTAATTTACCTTAAAGATGGTATGGTAAGCATACCAAAAAGTAAGTTGGAGTAAACCAGAAGGTCCGGAGTATCCTTTCCATTCCACTGGTTTACGGAAACATGGGGACTAGAAAAGAAAAAATTAAGAAAAGAAAAAAGAATAAAGAATTTAGACCACTAATACCGTTAGGGACCTGTCTAATGGGAAAAATACCAAACCCAATCCAGCGATTATTTACTAACTCTTTATATGTGAATTTGAAATAATTTCGACCAAGGTACAAGCCAAACGCTTGACCATAGAAAACAACAGACCAATATATATATATGGCGACTAATGTACTGTAGAGGTAACCAAAATATTCTAACCTATACATACTATGACAAAAAGACTAATATGTCAAACTGACAGTTAGTAAGCAAATAGAAATACAGTGGCATAAGGCCAATACAGAGCTTACAAGAGAAACACATACATTCAACTATTCATACAAAACAACCTTAAGTAGAAAAACTGCTAGGCCAGAGTCACGTCAGAAACGCCCAGCGGCGACTGCGAGTGGAACTGCTTTGGCGGGCTCGTCTGGAAATCCCACATCGAAGCTTCGGAAGGTCGCGTCGACCCCTTCCGTGGCTGATCTTCTTTCCTCCATTGGAGCCCCGGCGGACGCTCCTGAGGAACAGTCGACAACAGATGAAGAGACGTTGGAACAGGCTCAGCAAGAACTGGCTCGAGTGAATCAGCAGCTTGCTCAGATGCGAGCTCTTCAACGTCAGGCGGCAGCTCGTGTGTCGCAACTGACCTCATCGCCTTCGGACTCGACTGCGTCGCCTCGTCCCCGTCGGGACGCGGCCAAGAAAGCGATTACTCGCATCGCAGAAACGGAGCGACGAAGCCGGAGTATCGATGCGACGTGCCCTACGGACCCGGAAGACCGTTCTCGTTCACCATCAACACAGAAACCTCGTAAACGGGCGAAGTCATCTCATGGGGCCGACCGGTCTCGTGAACCAGTCAGCGACCCACCGGTGGAACCCGGCCCCATTCCTTCTGCGGCTGGTGACGCAGGTAACCCAGCTCATGAACTGGAACCCTCAAAAGGACCAGTGACTGTCGACCTTACGTCAGACGACGATGAACAACAGCATGAAGAATCGGCAGAAACTGAAGAACCTGGGGGCCCTGCTGAACCCGGTCCCGCTAACCCTTTACAGGGATCTGGTCTGTCTGACGACCAGGGTGCCTCTGGCGATCAGCGTTTAGCTGGTGGAATGGATACGCTCCTGGAACGACTACCTACGGTCTCTCCGGATCACTGCCATTCGCTACATCGAAGACGCCTCGAAACCGAGACGATCGAGCAGCAGTCAGCTGAAGCCCGTACCCCTGAAGACCGAGCAGCGAGACTCCTCTACCCGTCGGTCACGGTGGAAGAAATAAATCGGGTGCCCTCACAACGACGCGACGAGGCCCGAGCCGCTAGATGCACGCTTCAGTCTCTTCACCAGCATTTGGCGGATCGGTTGCGTTCGAATTTGGACCCGTCAACTGACGATCAGCTTCGTCAGTCCCTCCGTGCAGCGGCACAGGAGCTCGTCTCATCAGACATCATTCGTCAGCACCAGCAGTTCGGTAACGAATGGCTGGTTGTACCATCAAATTTCGGCGGAAGGGTCGTTGTGAACAATTTGATGACCTTTCTGACTGTTATTCCTGACATCTACCGAATGTACCGGGAAACTGGAGTGGTTGCTTTCGATCTCGAAGGTTGGTCTAGCCCCCAATTCGGGAACCTCACGGAAGCTACCATTACAATGATCCAAATGGTGGGCCCTATTCCATCTCCGCAGCCCACTGTCTATCTAATTATGGTTAGTGAGATTTTGGCATCAACCTCGGACTTTTATCCGGTTCTGCATTTATTGCAAATGCTTCTCCAACCCCCAGAGACTGTTTATTTTGTTAGTACCGGGACCACCAATGATCTTTTGAGGTTGGCCCGCTTCTGTGGGTTGACTGGTCTTGAAGCTTCATTTGTCGAACTCGGCGAAGTCGTGGCTCAAGCGATTGGCTTTCGAGCGGCTCGTCGTCGACAAATTCCGGAATGGCCCGAGTTACCTTGGGAAAGCCTTCAAGTCACCGCAGGGGAATCCTTCCGGGAAACCCATCTTGGACTGGCAACCCTTGCCGAAGCCTTTGGACTGATTTCTCCCAAAACTCTCCGGCAATCGGGTTTTCGCGGATTTTCTGTCTTTCCGTCGCTTCGGCATATGCAACACGCGCTTGCGACCATCGGCATAGTCGTGATCATCTTTGGAATTCTGACAGAGGTGGCAAATGGACTGACTTTCAATCTGATCCCAATTGGACCCCTCTCGATGATTCCTGCAGCGAACAGCAGGACCAAGCTCAACGAGAAGCCGACCGCCACTGTAGATGATGACTCTGTGAAAATCATAGTAGCGACAAATTTCCAAAGCTGCACTTACAGCATGAATTGCAGCTCTCTGGTTGGTTTGTTTCTCTGAGTTCAAAGGCAAAGCTGAATTTCCTGAAAATCGTATGCCGAAATAGATTCCAATCCCGTTGACTGCCGAAGGTTTCCCGTTATCCCGACAAACACCATCTGTCCACACTCTGACTCGTCGATCTGGATTGATGTAAACAGTTCCCGACAATTTCTTCCTCATTGTTAGCACAGATCGAATGAAAGTTGCTGGCGTTATTAGAACAT
The DNA here is from genome assembly GCA_030248195.1 of Trissonchulus latispiculum. NCBI lineage: Eukaryota > Metazoa > Nematoda > Enoplea > Enoplida > Ironidae > Trissonchulus > Trissonchulus latispiculum. The sequence goes on along the minus strand of JASAND010029019.1, from coordinate 13,562 downwards.
AAGGACTGAACCAGGCTAGAGTGTGAACTATCAAGTGATCGGGACAACGTCTTCTTTCCAGCGGCCTTCGTCATCATTTGGAATCCTTTGGAAGGCATGCCTGTGAACCAGCCTGATCGTCGTGAGCTGCTCTACCGTGAGTTCTGCTAAAAGGGTTTACACCCACAGTGAAGCGGCCTTACCTTAGGGTTTACACCCACTTCTTGTATCATCATTTCCAACCAAACCCATATCAGTCTGCCCTTACCTGGATATTTACCTGAAACTTACCTTGAAACCTGGACTCTTTGAACCATTAGAACCTGAAAATTTATCCTTACCTTTGACATTTTCCAATGAATCTCAATTCCTGGACTTTTCCACTGCCAAATCTCTACTGCCATGAACAGTCATTCCATCTTGATTTGCTCAATGGATCATTCCATCACCATTACTGGTTTACACCATCAGATATGCCAAAGAACTGATCCAAGTATCATATCGCTCAGTTTTGGTGACTATGCATAACTTTTGTGTCATATTTGTGTGATTTCTATGTCAATCCTGGTAACTTTTGGTAGCTTTGTCAGAACTTTCTAGTTTTATTATGTTGTCAGTACGTAGGAATATATATGCTGTATTTTTGTTTTGCTCATATAGTTAGTATTTTGTTATTCTAGGTTAACCTGCATTCTGCATTCTGCATTTTGCATTTTGTATTCTGTATTCAGTATTTTTACCCAAAATTTTCAAAACGCAAATTTTCATCCTCTTCACTACTCTCTCTATATGGATGTTTTTTACGAAGGCCTTTCCAGGGTGGGCACTGATTTCTTCGATTGCAAGTTTTATTTGATACTTAGAAAAAATTCAAAATTTTCATGTTAAATCTCAATGGAGGGGGCTTTCAATTCTTGTTGCATTAATTCCTACAGAATTGCTTTTCCCAAGACCCCCTTGGTTGAAATAAAACTATGCTCGAAGTTTTGACGTATTATGCAAATTAAGCTTTGCGATTTGACGGCAGTTTACTACCTGGCATTATCCTGATGAAGTTGCATTACATTAGATGATTGGAATAGCAGCAACTGTGCTGTATAATTAACAGAGAATGATCGAGAAATATTGGAATTTTAACCCAATTTTTTTAATCTATGGTGCCTTTATTCTGCTCTTGAAAAGTAACAGCTTTCAATTCTAAGAAATGTTTTGTATTTATTTGAATTATGTATAATATTTCATGATGCTAAGAAAGGTAGAACCTTTCATGAGTTGTTCCTATCCAGCAACACACATAACCTGAACCAATACTAAGCTAATGTCAGAATCACTTAGCTTTAAAGTTCGGAATAACTGAGACTTAGGTTAGGTTAAAGCTTAACTAAAATTGTTTTTCCTGTGACTGATTTTCTCCAAAAAGCTGCGTTCTGCAGTAGCAGAGGTATTACTGTATTACTGTACAGAGGTATTACAATGCTTAAAGCATTGGAAATTATTTGCTGAACATTTCATTAAACCGTTAAAGCAAAAATCGTGTTAGGAGCAGCGATTGCCGATTACCAATTTTCAATTGCCAATTTCAACAAATCTCAGCAAATATTTTCGCCAAGTATATATACTTCTGTTCCTGGTAGAGTAATTTAACGTAAATGCAATTACGAACTTGCGTATGTCGGATGGTTCTTCTTCTACAACAGGTCCCTCAACCTGTATCTGCATACCTCGAAAATTTTACTCCATGTAAACCATAAATGTTTTCTGAAAGATAGCCCAGTCCGACGTCGAGATATTGCTCCTTTTAGGAGCCAGCTTGTTGTTTTGTTAGTATTTGATACTAGTATTTTATGGGCTTACCCCAAACTTATATTACTGGTTCTATGTTACGTAGCTTTTGACTAGTCGCTTTCTTTGTTGTTTCTTTGGTGTTTTCTAGTTTCGATTTTTCTTGTTAGTATTACTAATAGTTTGTCTCGAAAATATTTACTCACGAATTTGTTCTTTGTTTTGTTCCTTGTTCTTGTTTTTGATTAGTACGTAAGTTCTTTAATTACTTGGGTTTAATGGCGTGTATTCAATACGTGTATATTTTTCTACTTAAGGTTGTTTTGTATGAATAGTTGAATGTATGTGTTTCTCTTGTAAGCTCTGTATTGGCCTTATGCCACTGTATTTCTATTTGCTTACTAACTGTCAGTTTGACATATTAGTCTTTTTGTCATAGTATGTATAGGTTAGAATATTTTGGTTACCTCTACAGTACATTAGTCGCCATATATATATATTGGTCTGTTGTTTTCTATGGTCAAGCGTTTGGCTTGTACCTTGGTCGAAATTATTTCAAATTCACATATAAAGAGTTAGTAAATACCTATGGGATTGGGTTTGGTATTTTTCCCATTAGGACAGGTCCCTAACGGTATTAGTGGTCTAAATTCTTTATTCTTTTTTCTTTTCTTAATTTTTTCTTTCTAGTCCCCATGTTTCCGTAAACCAGTGGAATGGAAAGGATACTCCGGACCTTCTGGTTTACTCCAACTTACTTTTTGGTATGCTTACCATACCATCTTTAAGGTAAATTACTTTACCACTACCGTTTGATCACATCCACCAAAGGAGAGAATTCCTTCTCTCTTGGCCCCTTAAGTATTTCTCTGGTTGTTCGTATTTACTCTCTTTGTAATTTTATAAACCTCTTACAGGTTCTATTTCTGGAATCTTGTTTTGTACTGTTACTAATCTCCGTATTAGTATGTGTTATTCCTCATATATCCTTGTATTTTGTATTTTTCTACTGATTTTTTATTGTTACGTAGGAAAGTGCAGTGTCCCATTTACATGCTGCCCTCGCAGGAGCTCGTCATGAGAGCCCTGGGGAGATGTAGAGATAGTATGTAAATCATTAATTTATGTATTGTCACTTTGTTGTTACACACCTAATACTTTTTCGGCCTTAGCTACTGCTTGGCTTTAGCTATCGTCATCATTCTATTTGTTGGTCGGGGAGGTGTTGTTAGGTGGGGTGTAACTATTGGGTAGGTGATCAAACTTGGGGGCGTGGTTTGTGCGTGTTAACTGCTGGTTGGGGGGTGGGTTTTCTAAGCCCCGCCTACTTTGGGGGTCTCCCTTGAAAACTCCCCAACACATCAGTTGTGTTAGTTTCTTTCCCAACTCCAGTCGGTATAATCGCTCGTCGGTCGCCCGATTACCATCTACTTTCGTTTGGGTTCTCCTACGCTCCGGTGTTTCCTCAACACCTACGCTGTCTCCCCCTGGGGTGTACACTGTACTGGGTTCATTCAACCCTAAGGTTTGTTTGTATTGTTGTGTGTGTATTGTTTGTCTGGGATTGACTGTCTGTCAGGGCTTACGCCCACCGTATCGTAGATCCTCCGACAATTACTTGTCGGGTAGCCAATTGGAGAACCACATTTGCGCTACAAAAATTTTTACTTCAAATTTACGTATCGGTAGCAGTTGTTTTCTGAAGTTGTTAAATGGTTGCTGTTGTTGTTCTAGTTTATATTATGTACTCTTGGTAGTAGTAGGCAGGCAGGCTCGCAGCTAGCTGATGTTGGTTGCCCTCAAATTTATTGGTGTCCTTGTTGTTGAACATCTTTTCATTTGACTTAATGCGCAGCATTATCTGCAACATTTGCAGCTTGCTCTTTAATCTTTAGGTTTCCCTGATTATTGCTGCTGGATGTACAGGTGCCGGATCCGGTTGTCGGGTTAAGATCGATGGACGTCAAGGCCCGGTTGGAGAGAGCCTTCCCATCAAGTATTGGGAATATTATCAAACAGCCGGCAAAGGCAGATTTTTTATTTTCATTGTGGAACTGCTATTTGCTCTGCTGGCATTGGTGCTCCTTCTTCTGAGAATTCTACGCCAGTATATACGACCTGCGGTAGGTAATAGACTTTTGTCACTAACAGAAACTAACAGAAAAATAGAAAACTACAATAAAAACTTATTTTATTATTATTATTTATTTTGGTCAGTCACCCTTTCGCACCCAAATTATTTGCATAGTTTCGTTTTTAAAGATTGCGATAAAGTATGAGCATCTTTACGGAGCCACTAATCGTTAGTTATAGTTAAGCAGAGCTCTTTTATTGATTCTTGAAAACCTTTCTAGAACACTCTGTTGCAGTGTTGGGCGCGGGCCGCGGGTACCAGCGGGTACCCGCGGGGCGGGGCGGGCCAAAAATTTGTACCCGCAGTGGCCCGCGCGGACCTATGCGGGCCGATTTTTTGTGAGACAGGGTAAAGAAAGTTTGAATTTTTCACGAATTCTAACATTATAATGGAACTTTTCCTCATTGAAATATATTTTGTCTTCCTTATCTTCCTTTTTCCCACTTCCCTTTTCCTTATAATTTTGAATATTACTCATTTACCATTTTCTGCAGCTAATAAGCGGCGCTTGGTCTTGGTGGACTCGATTTATTCAAATTGAATGCAAGTGTTTACGATCTTTGTCTGCTCTTGCCACCTTAGGCCGTGTTACCCTATTTTTTGATAGTTATCAATTTATCAGCGTTGGTTGGTCGAGCTGGTCGAGTTGGTCGGTTCCTTTAGAGCGTCATTTTCAAACGAAGTAGTTCTCTCAAATTTCAGAATTGGAAAGAGATCGAGTTTTGCTTACAAGGAAACATTTTACTGGCGACATAAAACAAGCAAAGGTATTTTCCAGCTTTTCAGACAGACCAGTTAAATTACAGACTGACAGTCTTTAAACACCAATTTCTCCTTTGACTTGACCATTGAGAATTTTGTGTGTTCATAACACGTAAACAGCAAATGTTTTAAATTTGCTTAATTTCTGCACTTTAAGCATACTATCACACAGACAACGTTTTGTTGGGTTTAAAGCCAACTCGGACCCATCTTAGTGAACAATTGGCCATTTGACGAAATTGAAAATTTGGCTTGAATTTTACTTGATTTCGGTCACCGGGGCAACACATAGAAAGATAGATAAAAGGTAAAATTCATACCGCATTGACCAGGAGGCTCTACTGAGCTAAGAATTGCATGAATCTTCCTTTTGCTGCTATAAAAAAATTATCTTGAAATTTGGGTCTTTTCTCGGACATGGAGTTTTTCCCACCGAGTCTAGGTAATCCCCAGGTCGCACCACAGGCAGGCACTACAGTCAAATCGCACATGCCACCGCAAAATTTAAGACATATCCTCTGTGTAACTGTAACTGTAATTCGTTTTGGGCAATGTTTTCCAGTAGTTTAATATGGCACTTCAAAATTCACCGAAATTTTCAAAGTCCCAGGAAAATAGCTGAGAAGCAGCGGGGGCTACAATAATACAGTCGCTAGGCCAAAATTCTTACATTAGAAGGCAATAAAAATTTGAAAAACGCACGACTGCAGCTATATGAATGCTTTTGAAAACAACAATCGCGCTTATATTCCAGTTTCTATGGAAAAACGACGAATAATCAATGAAGTAGCAATTATTTAATGCTATGATGCTTGCATAACCTAAATTTTGTTGCGGGCCGCCGCGGGCGGAATTTTATTGATGCGGGCCGCGGGCCGGCCCTGTGCGGGCCAAAAATCTGAGCGCGGGCTGCGGGGCAGGTGCGGGCCGCAAATTTCGGCCCGCGTCCAACACTGCTCTGTTGTCAAAGGATCAACTCGCTTTTGTTTATGTTTACACTGTTGATGGTTGTCATGTTTTGTTCTTGCATGCTTTCAGGAGCTGGCTATTTCAGTTGCGGGAGCTTTACTTTGCCTGATTGCTGGTATTACAGAAGCATGCTATGGAGCGGGAGAGGCCCAGCATCCTTTAGCATACAGAGGATGTGATGGCTGGGTTGCGGCCGCAGTTAGTTTCACTTTATTTCTGAGGAGCATATTCAACTGACCTTTATGTCAACTAAATTTGTTTATACTTAATATTTTAGGTTAGACCCGTATTCATCTTGAATGTAATGTAATGTTTACTGTACTCAAGAGTACATAATGATGATGATGATGATAACACTCTATGCAGTGAAGGCCAAAACTATGCTATGCGCGCTATTGGCTAACCCTCCCCCCCTCTCACACCGCCCCTATATGGGTACATAGTCCCAAATGGGGGTTACTCACTCGCTTAGCATGTTTTTTTACATGCAAGTGTTAAACATACACGCTTAAGGTGGTGACATCCTTTAGTGCAGTGCTTTTGAGGTGATTTTTTGAAACGCTATAACTTTCGCAATTTTGGGAGTTGGAAAGAGCTTTATACATTGTTTTAAAGCTTATTGTCTGAACATTTACATGAGCTTACGAAACTGGCAACATAAGCAAAAAATAGCAGAAAGTTTCTGACATTCTAACATCTAACAGTATGAATAAAGATCAAAAATTTTTGAACATAGATTTCTCAAAACTGAGGAATCGGCTCAAAGTTCTTTTTGTGCCACATATGGGCCGAGGGATGTTTTTTCGGATTTGGCTCAGCAGGTCAAAATGCACGGTAACACGAAATTTAGCAACTTCGCATTGACGTTTCTAACTACTCGATACATTTTAGCCCAAACCAAGGAAAAAGTCCGTCCGCAGAATTACGAATTTCAATTGTGCCAAAAAGCTCCGGAATCGGTCGAGTAGGTTTTGAGAAATCGATGTTCGAACCAAAATAATGGCAGTTTTACCAAAATGGTTTTTCGGTCAAATCTCTAACTTAAAGCAATAAAGTTCGGCTAATAGGCATTCATAAAATGGGCATTTGGACGCTGTATCGATTATAAATAAACCTACCAAGAGATAGCTCAAAGGTAGTAAAAGCAAAAATGTTTATTTTCGTATCCTCTTTCCAGCCATAAAAACCAATCCCGTGTCTTGTCTACCTGCTGGGAGCCTAAGGCCAAAAACCAAAACTTTCTTGGCCTAAAAATACGGGACTGGTCCCAGAATGTTAAAGAACATGGAAATAGGTTATTTCGTCAGTTTTAGCCATTTACCTAAAGGACTTAAGTCGTATGAGTCAAAAATACCCGAAAGGAAACCAGTACCTTAAACCCCCTCTCCAAATTGGGCCGCTATTGAATTCAATGTGTAATTATGCTAGATCCGTTTGAGGGGGTCTAGCAAAGGATTACGGTAGTTTTTGTTATTCGAAAATGGGTACCCGTTTGGGGTGTCGCCAACAGCCAATCAGAATTAGCCAAACTTAGCCTGGTTGAGCGACCGCCCCCCCTCAAACGGGGACCTGTTTCAGCGACACCCCTCACACGGGGACCTCTTTCCGCGACCTCCCCCCAAACGGGGACTTTTGGCTATCCCCCTCTACCAAACGAGGACCACTTTCGACTACCCCCCCCCCACCAAACAGAGGGGTATACCAATCGACCCCCTCCCAAACGGGAGAACATTCGCAGATTGTGGTCGGAGCACCGTTATGCAATGCCAAGAAGAGGAGCCCTCTAGTGGCGTACTCTTCTTCTAATATATAGGAGAAAATCATGGACTTTTATGGGGTATATGGGGTATATTATGTCTGAAAATGAGCGAAATCAGTGACCCAACCCCTTAATGAAAGAAGTGAGTGCAATGGCTAGCCAGTGCAATATTCACTGGAAAAGCAAATTTTAGTTTGAAGCTTTAATTCATGTCGATAATTCTATTTGCGATGTTCAAAGCATGCTTACTTACTTTTGCTACCTCAACATCTTATGATGTTACTTTTGTTTTAGTTTTTCTTACTTGTCGCCACTGTTGCCTTTGGTGCGGATGCACTTCTAACTCTGAGTCGGAGAGGACAAATCTAAGAAATATTTGATTGGGAAGAAATGCTGACTTTTAGCATCACTGAATTGGCTATTTGTTCTCTGAATGCCTTGTTGTTATGCCTGCCGTTATGATAGGACCTTGCTAGCCTGCTATAGATTTTAATTTTGAGTTTGCTGTTGCATGCTTTTGCTTTTTTATTTTATACTTCACTATCAGCATTTGCTAAAACAAATAAACCACAAAGCCGACATGCACTGATATGCACAGTTATACATTCTGCATACAATTCTGGACAGTGTCGCCACAATTCTAGATGTACAACAGGGGGCCCTACTGATTTTTATTACTTGGAGTACGTAGAGTGTACGAGCAAACATGACTTAAACGAAGGAAATCGAGTAGGTATCACTACTGTCTAGCGTGATAATAGATAAAAGTGTGACAACTGGCAGGTTCTGTGTTATCAGCTGGTGCTTTGTGCTCTGCATACTAACTATTGACCTCCTCCAATAACGCGAGTGATTGGTAAATACAACAAAATCAGTAACGACAATTGAATATACTAACACAAATCGGGCAACAGAGGTATACTTATGAGTTTTAACTACAACGATTTATAAAAATAAATAGATTCATGCATATACAACAACAAACGTACAGAAACCTAGTCGGAACAAATCTTCGGGGTGTCGCTTTTTTTGGGTTCGGTTCGTGGACAGAGGCTGTAGTTAAAGTTGATAACAACAGCTTAACTCAACTGCTGTCACACTCTGCCATACTCTTTCGCATTCTTGGAAGGTTCGGTACTCGTCCTGCTTGTAACTTAAAGACAGGCTGATGACTGGAAAGCAAAACACTCTGGGTTAGACTCGGACACTTTGTACCAGACATGTGCAGGAGGGGAAGTTTTGGGGGGGTGAAGGGCGGCCGAAGGCCGCCGAAAAACCGGATTTTTCCGGTTTTTTACCGGAAAAATCCGGATTCTGGGGGGGGGGTGAGGGACCCCTTTGGGGGGGTGAAAACCCCCCCAGACCCCCCCAAGCACACGTATGCTTTGTACCGTTATCCTTTCCGTTATCCAGCATAAATGAATATAAACATATCACTGCCAAATTTGAGGGGCCTTACCTTTTCAGTTGAGGGCATCAGTAATCCAAGAGCCTCAACCAAACATTTAATTGTTTCTCACCTGATTATGACCCAAATTTTGATCAATACGAGGCAAATTCAGAGATGCGGCGGGCCCCCCTAGATCGGATCATTGTAAGTAGCGTAGTAGTAACACAGTAGTTGCCCACATTACCATATAACTGGCGAATATCGGGGCTCGCCTGGGCCCCCTGAACATTTAACACCTGCGAAAGAGACGGACAGGGCAAAGGAGTAGAAACTGAGTGAGGCATACAGCAAAGGTCAAAATGAATTTTGGAACGAAATTTGACATATAAACCCCCAACTGTCATCATGATTACCAATTAAACGGTCGGTCATACGGTTAACCAAACAGCTATGATGATCTTCATTTTCTTCGGTCGATGGGGGAACCAGATAGGCTAGCTCGGGATACAGAATGACAGCCGCAGCCAAAATATTTGCCTTCGACGGCAAACAACATTTCCTGCTCCTTTCCGACTTGACAAAGCATATTTACAACACAAACATGACCCTTAACCATACGTGTGCTTGGGGGGGTTTGGGGGGGGGAAGTTCTCCCCCCCCCAGACCTGAGCTCACCCCCCCCCCAGAGGGGTCTCTCACCCCCCCCCCAGAATCCGGATTTTCCGGTAAAAAACCGGAAAAATCAGGTTTTTCGACGGCCTTCGGCCGCCCTTCACCCCCCCCCCCTAAACTTCCCCTCCTGCACTGTCTGCACTGTCACTTAACTAACCCCTAAGATTTCCCCCACGAAAACTTCAGACCCGGGGTGGAGGGAAGTGGGGTAGGTTCTGAGGGGTTCATGGGCAGGGTTCATCGTAGCCCATCTTGGTTTTCACCATTGGTCCCCAATCCATGGCTGGTATCTGATCGCAATGATTTTTGATGGAAAACATCATCCTTGTAATCAAGCTTTGGCCTAGATGGCCAACGGTCGCGGGCTCCATACCTATCATATTTTTCGTGTCGAGATGCTGTAATGACACATCTTGGTTTCATTGATTCTTTCATTTGCTTAAAATTAAAAAAACCGAGCAGCCCTTAATTTATGGTGAAATTTAAGATCAACGTCAGCATTTCGCAGCATCTTACCACATGACACGGTTACCGCACGTATGCAATTTGACCCTATTGAGTTACAAAAGTAGCATTTCTGGAAAACATAAAAATCGATACAGCTTAAGCTCCAAATTGTAGCATCTTGCATTCTCTGCAGTTTGCAGTTTTTCAGACGAGCGCGAGCAATGGGTAATGAGCATACATAGGAATTACGTTGTTGGGTGCCATCAAAAGTACACAATATCTAAGACTGTAACAAGCGTCACGCTCTTAGCTATTAGGTTTGCGGCTTGCGGATCGATAACGGCTAACCCCCCCATAAATTAGACCGATCACTTCAAAGAAATTCTACATTCTAAAACTTGAACAAACAATTAAAGTCTGACACAATAATATATGTAGAAAATTGTGATCACTTATATTGCATTTAATATTTATCGGAGACCCATAACATTATAGATTTTAGAAATCGTCATGATGACTGACAATTATTATAATTTTGAAAAATTTGATGAGAGTCTATGAAGTCATTCGAGCAAGCTCATCCAGGTCCAGGGTTCTTCTTGAGCCTGGCCCGATCCGAAATTTCCGGTTTTGCTGGGAACATTGATTTCCCGTGGAAGTAGAATTTTGATTTTTTATTCATGCTTCTCTCCGGAATATGTACGCTAAAAGCTTCTTTCTACCAGCAAAATTTTCCTACCTGAAAACGACGCAAGAAAGACGCAAGAACGAAGAAAATCGTTTAAGGTTTCGATTTTTATTAGCATTTTCGACTAGCAAAATCCTTGGGTTCTGCCAATTTTCATCGTTCTTGTGTCATTCTGCGGGTTTGCAGGTGGGAAAATTTTGCTGATAGAAAGAAATTTTTTAGAGTGCATATTCTTGAGGAAAACTTCGATGAATGATATTTTGCGAAATTTTTGAAATGTTTCAAAATCTTAAATTTTATAAAAATTTTCTTCTCATCATGATGATTCAGAAAACATAATGTTATGGGTCTCTGATGGATATTAAATGCAGCATAAGTGATCAGAATTTTCTACACACATTTTTGTGCCAGGCTTTAATAGTCAGTTAATCAAAGTCAGTTAGTGTGTCTGTTGCGAGCTCCAGCGCACAAGCGAATTTCTTTGAAGTAATCAGTCTAATTTGCGGTAGGAGGTCAGCCTCGTGGAGATCATGTCGCAAGCCCAATAACTAAGAGCGTTGAGCTTGTCACACTCTTAGTTATTATGTATGTAGGTACTCTTGGTGTCATGCATTCTTGATTTCATCTCATTTCAACTTCAGTCAAGTTTCTAATAAGTGAACAAATATCCCAGCACTTTCCTAAGAAGGAAAACAGGAAGACAATAGGAAAACAAACTTTATGAACGACACTTATCAAGTCTGCAACCCAGGAGCCGCACTATTATTCCTCCAGGGGAGACCCTGGACATCCCACCTTGGGCAATTTACCGAGATTGTCAAGGGGTGGCCGCCTGCGAGGTGGAGCTACCACAGGACCTCCATTACGGTGAAAGTAATGGGCGTACTGATAGCCTTGTAGAACACCTAGGATAATTGCGACTGCAGTTATTCAGTGTCAGCGTCCCCCACCCAGACAAACTTCTAAAATTGCTGACACTACCCCTAACCGGCGTACCGACTGGGGTGAGGTGGCTGTAAAAAAATAAAAAAAGTCTGCAAAAGTTTGACAAGTTCCGTGATTTGTTATTTATATTCTATTCTTTATGTTTGTATTTTTGTGAGGAGGGGGTGCAGAAGGTTTAACTACCACATCCCTTCCGAGGGATTAACTAGCTCCTCCCTAAAATTCCGTTTAAGGTGGTGATTCCTTTTAGCGACATCAACTTTGAACCGTTAGTACTCATTCATTCCTTCAAAGCAGTTGGAAGACTATCATGCCTCGGATAATCGGCCTCGACGAGACCTTCAAGTCGACACCCTTAGTTTCATTTTACGGCTTGCGTAGCTCAAGAAATGGCGGATTATTTGACTTCTGCAAAAATGACAAGTTTTCAACGCCAAAATAAGAAAATCAGCTATATCTCACTATAGAGAAAAGCTAGAAAGGTCCTTCAAAAAGCAAAAATGTAGAGCTCAACAAGATCTTTCGAATGAATATAATGATAGGTATGCAGCTACTGTATAAGTGTCAAAAAGCGGCAAAAACGGCCCTGAACGGAGACGTCAAAGTTTTGAAGCGGGATTGCGCGGAGGGTGTTAGAATGCTAAAAGAACTTATTTCGGAAAGTTTCATTAAATTTCATCTTGATTTGCACCGTCAACCAATAATATGTGCCCAAAAGGAATCACCACCTTAAGGTTCTTGGCTCAGATAAATCACATAATGGAATTCTTTAGCTTATTGTTTATAAAGGAACACGCCCGAATATACACCAGTGCCAAATTTTAGTTCAATCAATCAAAGTTATCGTCAGAATAGCAGAGGGAGTCTCATTTTTAATAATAATTTAACCTCTAACATTAACTGCATTTCAAAATTTATCTACTAGCTTAATATTTCTTTTTTTTGTAAATTCAACGAAACTTCACAGAAAGATGCTATGTCTAAACCTAGGAAATTAATAGAAAAAGGAAAATAGATTCCCAGATTCGGAATAGCTTATCATCCATCTTCATAACATCAAGCAAATCACTTGATATTTATCCAATTATTTAAATAAACTCTGGTTTTCGGAGCTTTAGCCATAACATTTCCATAAATGCAGTCTCCTGAGCATTATTACACTTATATAAATTCTCGATAACTTGTTTTGGTTCATTACTGTTGAAGAATCATAATTTGAAACAGACTGTAATTCTATAACTATGTTAATTCAGTGATTTCAATTCGTCCTTTCCGATATCTTCTGGTATTACGGCTCATTCAGCTTTCATCATAATTTCATGGATTTCCGGCTACTACAGTTGCTGTTTGCTGGAGTTTGTCTGGTAACTATCACTGAATATTTGTAACTTGATTCGTTTGCACAATAGGTTACATGATGAAAGTCAAAGAGGTGCCATGAAATTTCTACTATAACCTTGGTAGGTCAATTATCCATGAAGCACCCGAGATAGATCGCTAGTTCGGGTTAACTTGGCTATGCCTCGAAAGATTAGTATGGTCAAGAGTACATAATACATACATAATACACTCTATGTTATCAGCTCGCGAGCCATGCTCTGCGCGCTAATGGCCCACCCTTCCCCGCAGTTGCCCACCCAGTGACCCCTCCCCCGCAAATCAGTAAATAGTACTCAATTACGTATGTTCACTCATTTCTACAATAAGCTATTTATCGGTACCCTCCGCAAATGTGACCAATAAATGATAGGCCACATTTGCGGGGGGTCCACTAAATGGTCAATTGAGGCGGGGGTGTGCTGTTAGCGCGTAGAGCATGGCTCGCGAGCTGATAACGTAGAGTGTGACGCTTGTCACACTCTTATGTATTATGTACTCCTGGTATGGCTGAGTACCGCTTTTACGAATTCTGTCGGGTCGAGATCGGGCCGAAAATTTCTCAGACGAGACTTAGGGCTTTTTCAAGAAGGATTAGAATTAAATAAAATTAACCTTCAACCATACAAAAGACTTGTTCCTTTTCATGAAAGACTTT
>JASAND010029018.1:0-12932 GCA_030248195.1 Trissonchulus latispiculum | reverse complement strand
GTAAGCTGATTACTGTATTGAAATTATAAAATATAATGCATAAGGACCGTCTTTGCGATCTCCCAACAAAAACGATTGTATCCAAACTGGGGGAAATTTAGGAGCGGTGAAAAAACGGCCCAGGCCGCGGAAAACCGGATTTTTCCGGGTTTTTTGCCCAAAAAACCGAAAAAATACGGATTCTTGGGGGTTTGGCAGATCCCTCTGGAGGAGGTGAGCTCCAGGCCTGGGGGAGGGGTGGAATCCCCCTACCCCCAGCACATGTATGAATTTGTATCCTATATTTATTTCAAGGATATTTTACAGTACAAATTTCGGTGAAAACAACGCTCAAGCTAAACGTTTTAAAATTAAAGTTTTAAATAACAAATTTTAAAAACTTTGTGAGTTTAAAGTCACGAGGTTTTCAGACCAGGGTGTTTTGTTTCAGGGCTGCAAAAGCAAGACTTTGGTGGGAGGTTAGGTTGTGTACAAACAAACAATGTGAGAGTATTTATGAACAAATCAAACGGTGATGCTGCATTTTTAAAACTGTTCGTTTACTGGCCGGTCTGTCGGCCAAAATTCAGAAAACTTTTACATAAACAAAGCTTTACAAAAATATAGTTTTGTGAACTTCGCAGAGTCTGAACCAGGAGAATTTGGGAAGCATTATTTTTCAAGGAAAGAGGAGCAAAACCATTAATATTCTATGTTTTTACTAAAAGTATAGAAAATTGGCACAGAGAATATTTTATTGGGTTTGCAATGGTCTGGAAATAGCGCTTGGATGGACTTTCCGTTCTATTTTGGATTCTTTCCCATTATCCCCGTTCCCCACTCCCCGTACTAAAAATTTTAAAACCTCAATCGAGTTAAAATCTGGTTGGAGTATGTTTTCTACTCCGCTGAGTACAAATCTTTTGATTTTTGAACAAAAACTGATGTCCTCAATTTTGCTGAAAAACTTCATACAACAGATTTTCTTTTAATACAACTTGAAGTACGTTTTTCGATTCAGCTTCATTGCCGTTACTCATTCCTATACAAGCTTACAATTTAAGCTTACTGTTTCAGCCTATACCGAACTAAGAAATCTAAATCGAAAAACTGACTTTAGATTCATGTTCTTCGATCTCTTTGTAACCTTTCAGCTATATCGAAAACAAAAGATGCTTCGGTTCTCCTAGAACTCCAACCCATTAGAAATCGAAAATAATTGACTTTCATTAAATAAAATAATTTTGTGATATTTAAACTCAGCATGATCGAAAACATACCCATATATAACACAAACCTAATTGTTTCAGTTGAACAAGCACAGGGGGGGGGGGGGAGGGTAACGGGGAAAACCGCCATTTTAGTAATAGGCCTGTTTTAGTAATTCATCACTTCACTTATCCCTATTCCACTATACGTAATAAAAGAAGAAATACCAAACGTTCCAGGTTTTGCTGAGATTACAGAATTTCAAAAATACTTTTTAATTCATGACAAGGCTCCAATATGTGAAGACAATAAAACTCGACTGGAAAAGCGTCTGTGAGATTGGAATTGGCCACCAGTCTTCGCTGATTTAGGTTTGAATTTTGACAAAAATTTTAACCGAAACATAAATTAATATTTCGTATCTTAAATTTTATTTTGTAATTTATTGATCTTTAGAGTGGCATTGATATCTAGAAAACTTCATTTTCGATTTCTTTGCTTTATTTAATTTTGCTTATTTGCTTTGGCATTAATAATGGATATGGTGCAAGAACTTTCTAACTAAAGCACTGTCTGACTAAACAGATATTGTGAAAAAAATTTCTGCCGTAGCCCTGCTTGGCGGGGTCATCCTGTTTTAACTGTGATTATATAATTGATTCAATTAATTAATTAATTAATTAATTAATTAAGTTTAACTGTGATTATAAGTGAGCCTTTTGATCAAGGCGCAACAAAACTTATACTTAATTAGAATAAAATAATTTTAATTAAAGTTTAACTAAATTTTTCATGATAAGATAAACTTAAATTAGTTTTGTGTTTAAGGATGATTGCATGCAATGCTGTAGTCATTAAAATGGCACAAGCCACAAACAAAAGGTATGCATAGGATGTTCCAGTGTTTAGGGAAAAAGATTACAGTTAGACTTACTGTGCCCGTTTTCATTGTCATGACTCAGAGAAGCAGAAGCTGAATCATTGATAGCCGTTTCTCCCCCTAAAATAAGACTTTAGAAAAGAACAAAATAGTGGGTTACTGTAGTATATGTCTGCCAAAGCTCTTAATAATAAGATCACAAGTCAGAAATTAAAAAAATTGAAGTTTAAGTTCGAAGTATGACATCAATCCAAATAATACGATATTTTAACGTCGAAAAACTGCAGAAATTGGGTGTTAAGGTTGGACACCGAAAAAGCTTCCAAAGGTATAGTTAGTGTGGATTAGACTGATTACTCAAATCAGTCATTCTCCCAATGAATATAAATTAAACAGACTCACGTCTTAAAGATTTAGGATGTAACTGTTTTCTTCTTGACAACGACAAATTCATGCTTGAGTGACAAATTGAATGGTAAATAACAGCTGCACAACGTAACACTGAAATTGTAGAAAGGAGTAAAACATGTTTATATGAATAAATTGCACTGTATTGTATACTGTGTATATTGGTTACAAAATTTAGAAAACTACAGTTTGAGAAACAATATTACTGAATAGAATATACAATAAGTATCCTACAGTTGAAAAAAATATCACTTCGAAAGGTGAAATAAGGCTTGTAGGTTATTTTAGAAAAGCGCCCAATAATAATAACTACGACGGGGGGAAGTGGGACCCCTGACTGTGCCTTAAATATGAAAAGGATGGGTAGAATGTGGTGATTTTAGTGCACAGCAGGGGGAGCCCAGAGCTTAGGAGAATAATTTTTGCAGGGATGGAGTAGTAAAGGCAAGTATTGAGAAATGACAGCAGGTAGTCTAGCCTGCTGAACTGAGTGCAATTTAATCAAGATAGAGATAGAGAGAAAGAGAGAAAGAGAGAGAGAGAGAGGTACACACTGTGAGTTGGGCCGCTATCGGGGCGCAATGTCCCAGGAGGGCCGCTCAAAACGTCAAATTAGACTGCCGAAGGAATTGATAGAGAGGAAAGCCTTAGTTTCTATGGCCTCCCCCCTTCCCTTTTGCTCTATACTAGAGACTCCATAACACTATAGGCCTTAGTGTAGAGATCTGCGGGGTTCATTATTCAGCCCGACTAGCGCAGAGACTAGGCCTTCCGAGCCCTGGTGGGAGACTCAACAAAATTCCCTCGGGGTTTCTCTCTGCCAAATACGAACAGAGCTTTCTCTCTCCCTCTCCCTGTTTCTCTCTCTCTTTCACCCCTGTTTATGAAAACCTACCTAACACAGTAGTAGGTACCTCAGAAAGGAGTATGACAAAACTACTGCAATGTATGCGGGATGAACACAGGAAAATGTTACAAGAGAAATATAAAATGCACGGTTATTCTACAACGCCTACGTTGTTATAAACTTGGGCTTATGTTTCTATAGGTATGATGCCAGCAAAACTTGATACCCGTAAAATGTGTATGTAGTTCGAGAACAGTCAATTGGGGGTTATCTGCTAGTGTCGGTGTCACGGTGAAATCTTTCCCCCTAGAAATTTCCCTCCCCCCGAAAAATTTCACCAGTGAATTTTTTCCGGGGGGAAAATTTCCAGGGGAAAGATTTCACCGTGACATCGGTCTCTTCAGTTATTCACTCTTGTACCTTCAACATCTAATCAAATTTCGCGAGATTAGAAAAATTGAATTTTGAAATTCAAGAGTGAATGTCCGCGATATTTTTGACAGGGTCACTAATTCATGAGCTTCTACCCGGTCCTGAACCTGGTGTTCCTGATTTATCAAGAGATTTGTAAATCTGTGGTTTTATAATTGTGAACTAAAAATTTAAAAGCGTAGTGTACAAGAAGACAATTAATAGAGCACCATACTTTTTCTTTCATATATATTTGTAAAACACCAATTAATTATGCCTTCATTAACGCTTTTCGAACTGGAACAAGCTTGTCATAAACTTAGCCTTTTAGATAAAATGGAAAAATTTTAGAAATTGGGATTTACTTGAAAACCCAGCTTGGGTCAGAGCTCCACTGACGCAATGATAATATTCACTCATATTTATTCTTACACGACTAATTCTATGTTTGCTGCTTGTATGGAAAAAACTATCACCCTCTTTGAAGTAAAAGACCAACCCCAAAGTTTCCCCCTACTGCGTGAAAGTTTCAAACCTTTATTTCCTATGCCAAGAGAGTACATTTGAGATGGAAACTAACAAAATTACACAAAATAACAGCAATGTTTGTTTACAATTTGCGATTGACGTTGCCTGGTTTTATAGCACAATATGCAAATTAGCGTGCAAAATGCATATAGAACGATGCCTGGTTCGATAGTGACTGATAACGTCTTTACAGCATTTTCTCAGCTGGCAACCTTTAATAGCCAACTTTGAGTCAGAGGCCCGACCTCAGGTACCAGTGCTTATAATAAAGTTGAATAACTATGACACGACTTAACCAAAAGATTCAAATAATGAGGTATACATTAACAACAAAAACCGAACCATGCAGGTATACGTGATACAGACTTAATCTTATAAAAATGCAAACAAACATTAAAGTTAAATAAAAACGAAAATAAATAGCTAACCAAAAATAAAATCTATTTTCAGCATTACTGTTGTTTTTTATGTTTTTATTTGTGTCGCTAAATTTGTGCAGTCCTGTGAAAGTGTGCAATTATTTACAGTTGTGATGTTGTTGTTTGCCACAAAAACGTCAGAGTGTAGGCGTTATTTGTTGTACGCAAAAATGTACGTAAGACCTGTCATGCGACTGTCAAATTGCAGTTTAATTTATTTTAAAAAGTCACAAAATTTAATGCGCTTCTTGAATCTGCACGAGGTCTTTTTAGATATCACCTGATTAATTTCAGCCAAATTTACCAGTTTTATGGATCAAAAATTCATGATTTTTGTTTAAAACTGGAAAATTTTTTTAAAGTTTTCAAATTAAGTCAAGCTAATTCGAACCGCCTCCACTGTCAACTGACTTGTTGTGAAGTCGTCTGGGCGAATTTTCTGAGTATAAAAGAGGCACCAAATTTGGCATCAAATTATTAAACACTTCTAAGCCATTCGGACTGGGTTTAGTTTGTATCAATTCCATCTCCTTTTCCAAGACGCGTTCTGTCATATTCAGCCTCCGGAAATCATGAAACTTTTCTTGATCGCTTCTCTTGCTGCTGTTTTCACTATTCAGGTAGTTATAGTGTTTCTTTGCTTTCATTTTCATTCTTAACGCAGAATCTCATTTTCTAAATTTTCATCAGAATACTTAGAAGTAACCGTTTATGTCAACTAACAGTGCATTGAAGTACTAAAATACATACAGCCGTTGTATTTCGACCTCATTTCGCTTGTGTCGTAACTAGTGAGTTCGGTTATCGAAAAAGGACTAATTTCTGGAAAATGTAATTGCGTTAACCTCTCTTTAGTTTCAAATTATGTAATTTTCCAATTTGTACCTAATAAACCCCTTAAGGAGGGGGGCTACTAAAATCGGCTTGCCCCGACTTTGTCCGATTGGACTACTTTTTGGCGAAGATACAGAGCATGGGTGTGGTCAAAAAATATCGGGTACTGAGATCTTAGCTGCCTACCAGCCATGTGCAGCCGTCGCGTTTATGTGCCCTACCCCCCTTTTTTCACAACTACCAACATGATTAATTAAAAATTTCTACTGACTGCTAGGCCCAAGCTTCAAAGCTGCCATTCGTCAATATGATTTGGCACATATGTCCCTACCTGCTGAAAAATACTAGATGTCTGTATTTTATCTGCATCTAAGGAAATTACTCTTCAAAGTTGAAGTTTCGGCAAAAAATTTAAAAATTTTTGGCTAACGAAAGGAAAATTTTATTACTGGTACGAGCTATAAGGCTGTAATTTGGCATAAAAGGAGGCCCTATAGGAGTACTCATTTGTGCCAAATGGCAAGAAATTCTGCCGCGTGAAAAAATTTTTATGTCAATTTTAATCTTCAAAACTTGCCGAAACCGTCATTTTCAGTCTGTCGGATCCTGTGTAGAGGCTTTCTGCAGCCATAGGTCGCAAACCTTCACTAATCGAGCTGAAACCTTTTGTGGGGGTGTTTTCGACCTCGCTGAGTTCAAATATCTCAAAAAATTTAATTTCAAAAAATTTGATTTTTTCGATTTCTGGGGTACCATTGCCCAAAAAGGCGTTTCGGCAAGTTTTGAAGATTAAAGTTGACATAAAAATTTTTTCACGCTGCAGAATTTCTTGCCGTTTGGCACAAATGAGTACTCCTATAGGGCCTCCTTTTATGCCAAATAACAGCCTTGTAGCTCGAAACCAGTAATAAAATTTTCCTTTCGTTAGCCAAAAATTTTCAAATTTTTGCCGAAACTTCAACTTTGAAGAGTAATTACCTTAGATGTAGATAAGATACAGACTTCTAGTATTTTTCTGCAGGTAGGGACATATGTGGCAAATCATATTGGCGCATGACAGCTTTGAAGCTTGGACCTAGCAGTTAGTAGAAATTTCAATTAATTATGTTGGTAATTGCGGAAAATGGGGGGTCGGGCACATAAACACGACGGCTGCACATGGCTGGAAGGCAACTAAGATCTCAGTACCCGATATTTTTTGACCACACCCATGCTCTATATTCTCGCCAAAAAGTAGGCCAATCGGACAAAGTCGGGTCAAACCTTTAGTAGCCCCCCCTTAAGGTGGTGGTATCCTTCTGTGCAGTGCTTTTGTGGTGTTTTTTGAAACGCTATAACTTTCGCAATTTTGGAAGTTGCAAAGTGCTTTATACATCGTTTTAAAGCTTATTATCTGTACATTCACATGAGCTTACAGAACTGGCAAAATTAGCAAAACAATAGCAGACATTTTCTGACAAGCTTACATCTAACAGGATGAATACAGACCAAAAGTTTTTGAACATCGATTTCTCAAAACTGAAGAATCGGCCAAAAGTTCTTTTTGTGCCACGATATGAAGGACATATGGGCCGAGGGACGTTTTTTTGGATTTGGCTCAGCAGGTCTTAACGGTCGAGAAAATCGGCCAAATGCACAGTAACTCGAAATTTCGCAACTTCGCATTGAGTTTTCTTGCTACTCAATACGTTTTAGCCCAAACCAAGAAAAACGTCCCTCCGCAGAAGTGCGAATTTCGTTTCTGCCGAAAATCTCCGGAATCCGTTGAGTAGTTTTTGAGAAATCGATGTTCGAAACAAAATAATCGCAGTTTTGCCAAAATGGTTTTTCGGCCAAATCTCTAGCTGAAAGCAATAAAGTCCGGCTAATAGGCATTCATAAAATGTGCATTTGGACGATGTATCGATTGAGTATAACTAAGCCAAGTTTGTCCTTAACATGTGGCAGTAATTTTGAAAAAACTGATTTCCTTGAAAATGGCCATTTTTTGAGCATAAAAACACTTTTTTGCTTATACTGACTTAACCACTGGAGATCGCTCAAAGGTTGTAAGAGCAAAAATGTTCATTTTCGAGTCCTCTTTTTAGCCATACCAACCAATCCCGTGTCTTGTCTACCTACTGGGAGCTTAAGGCCAAAAACCAAAACTTTCTTATCTTTTGGCCTAAGAATACGGGACTGGTCCTAAAATGTTAAAGAGCACGGAAATAGGTTATTTCGTAAGTTTTAGCCCTTTGCGTAAAGGATTAAAGCTGTAGGAGTCAAAAATACCCGAAAGGAAACCAGCACCTTAAGTCGAAACTTCCCAAAATGAGAACCATTTTAAGTGTATAGTCCTTTCTTCATTTATTTTACTTGTTTTTGTATTGCAATTTCAGCTGTGTCAAGGAGCCAGTGCAGAATGTCGCGGTCAGTTTGAGTCATTCAAAGGTTGTTTGAAGGAAAAACTGAAGGCGGCAAAGGAGTCTCACAAATCTGAAGCGGAAGGAAAGGGGCAGAAGGCCAAAGAAGCTGTGGACAAATGCTTTACTGAGTAAGGATATAGCCATGTAGCCAAAGTAGCCATATATTAACAATAACTTTCGGTAACGTTATCATCTTTGCAAAACTTTGAAATTGCTAGACAGTTCAAATAGCTTTACTCTCTTTCCTGGTGAAACTTTAATTGTTTCCATATATGTACGTAACTTTGAAAGCGTTGCTGAACCATTTGTGTTAAGCTTTCTGTTGTCCTGAAATCTGTTGAATTTTATTTCCTTTTTTTATTTCAGCAACGACTGTTCAGCACCTGACTGGGACGCTGAGCCTTCGAAGGGTGAAGGGAAAAGAGGAGCCGGGCCTCTGGCTGGACTCGTTCAGAATCGAGCCAACGAAGCCAAAGACTGCTTCGCTGATGTGAAGTCCAAACACAAGGAGGAATTCAAACAGTGCATGTCCGAAAAGGGCCATGACGATCTACCTGAACCTGACGAAGGAGACAGAGAAGAATTTGAGCAAAAGTTCAAAGGATTCGCAGGGTAGGAATTTTGAAGTTTTCAACTGTTTTGTTGTTGTTGTTAAAAGCTCGTAACTTTAGTGCAACCGTTTTCACAGCAAATAGCAAATAGCTTAGCAAATAGCGGAACAGGCTGGTTTTTTGCAAAGATTTAAATTCAAACATTAACCCAATTGTGATCTTTATTCTAAAGAACGTTTCCACTTTACATTTTTCTTTACAATCATATTACATTCAAGGCGTCATATGCGATTTGGATTTATGTTTTAAAATGTATGTTTCAGAAAGGGCAAGGGCAAGGCTCAAGCCGTCTGCAAAGCTTTGGGTGAATGTGGAAAACAAGAAGTCGTGGATTGCTTGGAATCCAAGAAAAATGAAGCCAAAGAGAACTTCGACGGACCTTCAGTTGAACAGTGTACCGAGCGATTGAGCAAACTCTCGGATAAAATCTGCACCGCGGTTCAGGAGTGCAAGGATTCCGCAGGGTCAGTATAGTATTCTCTTCAGGCTTAATACTTATCATAGGTATCGAGTAGTTTTTATGCTGAAGGGAAACGAATGAAACTGAAACACTAGATTTAGTTTTCGCCAATTGTGAACGCAGAAATTTTGAAATACATCTATTGTTGGTAGTTGACTGTGGGAGCAGTTTTGTACAACTCCACATGATTATGTCTCTTGGTGGCATGCTGTAAACCATGTTTTTAGCTAATTGGCGATAGTGACGATTTTGTTTATTTATCTTGTTTTTATCTGTTTCAGCATCACCGCCGAATGCGAAGCTGAAGGCGAGAAGTTCATGGAAGACGCCTGCGACTGCGCAGAAGATCAGAAAGAATCGGCCAAAGAGGATATCAAGGCCTGCTTCAGTGGGAGCGGAAGCGGTCAAGGCGGTCTCCTGGGCGCGATTGCGGGAAGACGTGGAAACGGAGGTGGGCCAGGAGAGTGCTTCAAGAAGGCTGTGGATGGGGCCGGGAAGGAGGGCGGTCCCTTCGGTCACTGCGGAGAAGGAAAGGACAATAATCCGTGCAAGAAGAGTTCCTCCGAACGACAGGCGGAAGCGAAGAAGCGATGCGAAGAAATGGAAAAGAAAAGAAAGGAAGTGAAACAGTGTCTGAAGGACAGTGGAATTGACGGAGAAGAATTTGGAAAGAGTATGGCAGATCGATGTCTCAATGGAGGCAGTGGGAACGCTTCGGCTCGAGGCGGCAGTCTTCGGGCTCGACTTCAAGGACGTTTTTCTGGATAGATTTCAGACTAGTCTATTTATTGCGGATGTAAATAGTAAAATGTAATTGTATACCCTTTTTGAGCAACTTGTTCGTGCAGAAACCTGTCAAAATAAAGCTGAAGAAGCATTAACTTAGGGTGATTGTTTGGTATGCGCACACCTTACAAAATTTTCAAGTTTCTCAAAACCATCTACTTTGGTATGCGCACACCTTACAAATTAGAGGGCATACGGTAAAATGCATCTACTTCGGTATGCGCACACCTTACAAAATTACAATTTTTCCCAAAACCATCTACTTTGGTATGCGCACACCTTACAAAACAGTTCTCTACTGTATATTTCCTATTACTTTCTGGTCACTTTTCAAACATTTCTTGTTTATTGTAGTTCACAAGTTTCACAATTATTTTAAATTGTCAAATTCAAAGCACTTAAAAACTGAACATTGTAAAAAATTTTAAAGTCATCTAATAAGGGTATGTTTTTGACAAAGCTGCCTTCAAATGCCAGGATCAATTCTTTTCGTTAGCTCAGTATATACAAGCTTTCATGCTATGCTTACAACTTTAGCTTACACAAAGCTAATGAAAAGCTGGATTGTAAAACGAACTTCAAATGTGCTCAGAATCTATGAAAGCACCGTGATTCAATTATTTTAACAAAATCGATAAGCAAAAACAATTTTTGTTGACGTTGCGCTTCCAGTTTAAGTGTCTAAAAATTTTAAACATTTAAGTTATGTGCATTTACCATGAAACCTTCTTTAAGCCAGCAACAAACGACAATATAAACTTAATTTGAAACGCGCAAACACGGCTGAATGTTATTAATACAAAGTGTCCCCAATTGAACTTTATCCCCCCCCCAAAGTTATAAAGTTATAAAGTTATATTTACGTTAGGGGAAACGAAAAAGTTTTTGTCTTCGAGACTCAAAGCTCTAACCTTTTGAACGTTGAATCGAAAAACGTATTTCAGATTCGTGTTCTGAGACCCCGAAAACATCTGAATACAACTTTTTTTGCTCATCGGTCCCCTTGGTCCGCCCTTACGAGTCGAAAAAATCTAATTTCTCGAAACCGAAAAATTAGAAAATTCAGTGGCATTTGGATCAACTGAACTTTATCCCCCCCCAGCTCGTAACCCCTCATGACTTTAAATTTTTTATAATGTTCAGTTTTTAAGTGCTTTGAATTTGATAATTTAAAATAATTGTGAAACTTGTGAACTACAATAAACAAGAAATGTTTGAAAAGTGACCAGAAAATAATAGGAAATATACAGTAGAGAACTGTTTTGTAAGGTGTGCGCATACCGAAGTAGATGCATTTTACCGTATGCCCTCTAATTTGTAAGGTGTGCGCATACCAAAGTAGATGGTTTTGAGAAACTTGAAAATTTTGTAAGGTGTGCGCATACCAAACAATCACCTTAACTTAGTTCTAATCTATTTTTATGATTTTATGTTTTCTCTCTTGGCCTTGGGTAAACAAAATACGCATACTTGACAAATGAGAACAGAACAAATCCGTCTCTAGGATATTATATGTAAGAGGCAAAACCATGTAATATATCAAGCTTAATTCAATAAGTTTAAATGTTCCAAATTTTTCGAAAATTATCGGTAAATACAGTTGTTTTCGGTGGCAAAAGAATCCCACAACATGTTACTAACTCAGCTGTAAAGTGATCAAAAAACCAGATCGTATAGATTTTATACAAACTGTACTGTAGACTCGATTGTACTGTAGACTTTCAGAATGACAGATTGCTTGAAAATTGAAAAAAATTTTCGAACTACTGCACTAGCTCAGTCAGTTTCTCAAATTAAAACCCTTTTAAAGGACGCTCAGCGTTTGTCAGAATTAGACCATATTTTTCATCTTAATGGTTTTATTTTTCACCATATGAATAGAATATTTGTGTACCTTAGTACCTTACTAACGTTCTCCGTTAGGGTAAGCTCGCTTAGTACGGAGTACGGACACTCGAGACTAAAACTGCATTTAACATAGGATTCAGCTTGTCAAGTACGGACACTTATTAGGTTTAGTATGGACACTACTAGCATTGTATGGACACGTATCTTTAACACACATTTACCACGCTTTACCCACAATTTTACGTGCAGGTCAAATAATAATTAATATCATAATAGAAACTACTTATACAATTATCTACAAACATTTAAACGGTATGCTATTTCAATATCTGTCACAGATGCAAGCTTTTCTGTTTAATCATGAAGAAATAACTAAAATTAACATAAAAATAGAAAACGTCAGGCTGTTTCTCAAAAAGTAAGTACGTATGGACTATAATAATAATAATAATAATAATAATAATAATAATAATAATTATTATTACTATTAACAACAAATTATTAAAGGAGTAAAATGAGTGTGTAAACGAGGTAAGATTATGGAATTTAGTGTTGATAAAAACATTTAATCGTTAGCATACCCTTTGACACTGCAACGAAATAAATATATTAAGGTAAATTCGGTAAGTCATTTTAGGTAAATTTTGGGGCCCTTTCTTTATAAATAAAAAGGGGCCCTTTCTTTATAATAGATAACTGTTACTTCTATCAAATCGTTAAGTAAGTAGCAACACTTATCACAGGTTGCGCGATCCGGCGATCCATCGGCTGGCAGTGGAATACGTAAGTGGTGGAGAAAACGTTCCTACTAAAAACACGGTCGCCATTGTAGTGTTGTTTTGATAAATCAAAAATCAAAAATCAAAACTTGAATCAAAACTAATTTTGGGTTTTGATTTTATCAAAAATCAAATAAAAAATCAAAACTCAGACTGCAAAAAATCAAAAATCAAATCAAAAATCAAAACGCGAAGGCAAATTTATCAAAAATCAAAAATCTAAACCTAGAAAATCAAAACCTAGTTTTGATTCAAGGCCAAAATCAAAACTAGGTTTTGATTCAAGGATGAATCAAGACCCAGTTTTGATTCAGCGTTGAATCAAAACCTAGTTTTGATTCAGCGCTGAATCAAAAGTTTTGATTCAGCGATATTTAATATATACTTAGGAACCGTGTCAAAAATAGATGGTAAAACTTTCGTATATGCGATAGACTTATACGATTGAAAACCGTATAAACCTCTGAGATAAAACGTATTTTTCCTGCGCTAAAATCGTATAAATGTCGTATGCATAATTTTACACTT
>JASAND010029016.1:0-52368 GCA_030248195.1 Trissonchulus latispiculum | reverse complement strand
CCCGGCTCTTCTCTAATTTTAACCTTGAAATTAATGTTTCTTCTTTAATTTTAATCGCTGGTGTTTTATTAATTCGTTTTAATAGTTTCAACTTTACCCTTCAGATATAATTAGGGCTATGACGACTCGTACAGTGTTTTGTTTGTTTCTGTCTGTCTTTTGTAGTTTATCTTCACTTACCATAATATTCCAATATTCTGTGCATAATCTGTTTTCTACTTATTTTAATTTTTGTGTTGTAGGTTCTTGCTCTGTTGTGTCTCCGTCCCCGCCCCCCATTCACTGTGCCATGGGAGTGCTTCCCTTGTCCGTTGCTGCCGAAGACGGATGCTCGCGGTTGGCTCTGTTGGTCCTGGTGGCCGGCTGTCGGATGCGGTCGCACTAGGGATGGTTGGTTATTTGGGGAGTTTGAACTGTACCGGTTGTGCTGTCTCACCGGTTTTCTCCGAAGTCTTTGATGGTGCCCCTGGCGCCCTCTGTTGCTATTGACCGGCCTCGTTGTAACTGGGGCAGTGTCTGGTTTTGCTGGCCCGGAACCGTATGACTTTTGCGGTCACTCCGCCTTCTACCGGACTATTTTTCTGACGCTGGCCATTACCCGGGTGAGCTGTGACCGGTGCTTGCATTTGCCGACCTTTTGTCTGGCTGGGCAGTATAGCTTCCGGACTCTTTCTTTGTGATGCAGGGTCTCCCTGTTGCCTCAGTCCATGCCTGATTGACTTGTGTGCAGCGTCAGTGGTGAATCGCCTCGCCCCTTGTAGTATTGGAGGCGTTTGGACTGCTTCCGTGGCTATTGGCTTTATGTCCGGAACTTGTTGCGATGCTTCCGGAGGCGCGTGGACTGCTCCCGGAGGCCGGAGGGCAACGATTCCTTTGGATGTTTCTTGCCATGTCCCTCAGGGCCTTGGACTGGTGTTATTCTGCCTCGGAAGTGGTATTGGAGGTATCACAGGTGGTGGCAACGCTTCATGGCCCATCTTTGGTGCTTCAGGAGGCGTGTTTGGCGCTTCCGGAGGAATGTTCCCTGCGTTGGATGCATCGAATCCTTTTGATCCCGTTATTCTGGGCAGTGAACTTTAGTTGCTACGGCCTCAGATGGCTGGCCGCCTGCTGATGGGCCGTTATGATATTCTCGACAACTGGTCTATCCCTTCCCCGGCACTCCTATGAACACTTGGCCTGGTTTTGATTTATTTGCTTAAATTGATTAATTGTTGTATATACTATATTTTTTCTTTTCTAGTAACCTGGTGCTTGTGCTTTTCTGAGCCTTTGGGGTTAATGTGGTAGTTATTCAAACATTCTGAACAAATTTCTCTTTTTTCATATATTCTCTGTAGTGTATCTGTAGTCGTGGTGCCGGTTTTGGCATTGACATGCGGCTAATTGCTATACTGGCCTTGTCTTCTGTCATTTTTTATGATTCCTATTGCCTTATTTACACGGCATTTGCTACTATTTTTGTGCTTTCATATACGAATAGTTGTATTTTCTCTTTTTCCGGTGCAAACCTTGGGGGGGGGTGATGCGACTGACCTTTCCGGAGTACACCTTCTGGGTCGTCGCCGCCGGCGTTGCGTATCCCTGTTAGCTGCTGTTTATTTTGTATTGTCTCGGTGGCAGCCGAAAATTTTTATTTCAAGTTGTAGTGTAGTAGTCGAGTCGTAGTACTCAGTTAGTCCGTTAGTTTGTAAGGGCCCAGTATAAGTCAAGTAAAGTCTATCAGTCAAGTCAAGTTGTGTAAGTCGTGCAAGTGGCACATGTCTGCCAGTGGGGGTCCCACATGTGTGGCCAGTGAGGGTCAACACTATTTTACCCTTCTTTCCTTTGCCACGTCTATTTTTTGTTTTACCGTTATAAGCCTGTACGTTCTGTGTTTTTATATGCTTCGGGAACGCCGCGCCGGGGCGGGCGGCGGCAAAGGGGGGGTATTTTGTGGAATATCAGTCTGTCAGATGTTAAGCCTAAGCGACCAAAATTACAGTAAACTATAAGATTTTACAGTATTCCTACAGTAATTCTATAATATACCTACAGTAACTCTACAATAGTCTGAGTTTGCTTGTGAAGTTGACAATACATGTCGAAAAGTAGTTATACTGTAGTATTGTGACGTAATTTAACTGAAGAGTCAACATTTCAAGCAACAGATGTTAGAATTTGTATTCTTGACAGATGGAATAATCAATCATTTTCAACTGATGTGTAGGGTTGGCTTTATCGATTAGTTCGCACTATATAAGTCTCTGTTGAGAACTAGTTTTGGCAGTTGAAGTTGGGGGTTGGAGTCGGCTAGTGAGTGGGATCCGC
The DNA here is from genome assembly GCA_030248195.1 of Trissonchulus latispiculum. Lineage (NCBI taxonomy): Eukaryota > Metazoa > Nematoda > Enoplea > Enoplida > Ironidae > Trissonchulus > Trissonchulus latispiculum. Next base: position 50,058 of record JASAND010029016.1, on the reverse strand, counting down.
CATTAGCATACACTATGCTTTGACATGTTTTTCACATTTTGAATTTTATTTCTTGTATTGATTAATTTGTGACAATTCACGTCAGTTTTGCCTAACCGTTTGTTTGGTTTCTATACGATTTTAATCTCGTTTACAGTAAAGTTCACTTTGTAACTTTTCTTAAGTGGAGGAGCAAACGCAACGTAACGTTTTTAGCATCGCACACCTTAGACCCGAACCTGCACGTAGTTTCTTGAAAATACACGAAGTCCGGTCTTTATTTTGACATTTATACTCGCACATAGGACCAAACTTCACACTACAAAAAGATGATACTTAATTTCTTCAGCTGGCTACAGTTTCTTCTTACCTAACAGTTGCAGTCTCACAAATATAGGGGTGAAGCATTTTTCCTAAATGTAACAATAAATAAATAATAACAACTATATCATAAAATAATCTTCAATACTAGCAGTAACAATAAACAGGATCCATGAATCCTTTTGTGTATTAGTGCTTTTATGCAGAACTTCAACTGGATAGGCAATCCAAAGCACACCCAAAGCTGGTCCAAAACAAATGAAAGACCAAACGAAACAAAGATATGTCACTAAGACTAAGACAATAAGACCCAACGGCAACCCTAACGGTGGCCTGGCGTGGGAATTCCGTGGATACTCGTACTTGGTGTTGTTGTTGCCGGCCGAGTGATGCAAACTGGGCGGCCCATTTGGCCGGTCAATACCCGTTTTCCCTATTTTTAGTGCATTTTACACACGTTTTGCACCAAATGATGCATACAGTTACTTCTGCTTATGTTTAGAACAGATAATATCAAGTATTGGCCTGGTTCAAAAGTCCGGCGGGGCGGTCGATTGGGCTGGCTTCACTCGAAGCCGGCCGGTTACCCTATCTATAGATATTTTTGCGGATCTCAAACAAAAAACCCATTTTATGTACATTCAAAACTGAATCAAGACAAATCAAAGCTGCTTCACCCGAAAGCAGAAGCGTTGAGAACAGTGTAATAAATTGGCAAACAACCTCATTTTAGTAGTTCATAACGTCGCAGTAGTGCAGCACTGGGTGAGATCTAGTACACAATAGGACAGATAATGTAGCGTCCAATTACCACTTTGGATCAAAGGTGTTTGCCAATTTTCTTTCAAATTTCAGATTATGAAGTTTCAGGGGTGCTCTGTCGGATGGTCTAATTTCGGATAGTCAAACTTTGGATAGTCTAAAGAAATTTTCGGATAGTCTAACAAGGTCAAACTAAATTGCACTCTGCAATTTTCTGTTAATTGATTTTCGGATAGTCTAATTTTGGATAGTCTAATTTCGGACAGTCTAAAGAAATTTTCGGATAGTCTAAAAGAAAAGTAAAGAAAATTCATCTTAGATTTAGAAATTCAAGCATTTTAAGTTTAACAACAATTACAACAACATTTATTTAACATGACACAAAAAGAATCTAAAATGGTAAAAATATATAAGGATTATAACGTTTTATTGGATTGGCTCCGGCATACATCGAGGCAAACATCTAAGATTACTTTCGGCAGTTCTGGTGTGAATCTCATCTTGAATCTGCCTAATTCGACAGTCCAGATGGGCGTACGTCGGACGGCACGGCACGGACAGGTGGGCGGCGACGTGACCTACCTTCAAAACATTAGTAAAATTGGCTGAGTCGTAAACTTTATTTTGGCTGGGGGGATATTGAGGGAAAGATCCAAATTTCTAAATCTAAGTTAAATTTTCTTTGTTTATCTTTTAGACTATCCGAAAATTTCTTTAGACTGTCCGAAATTAGACTATCCAAAAATCAATTACCAGAAAATTTCAGAGTGCAATTCAGTTTGACCTTGTTAGACCATCCGAAAATTTCTTTAGACTATCCGAAGTTAGACTATCCGAAATTAGCCTATCCGAAAACAGGTTCTGGCGGTTCCGAAAACGGTTTCTGGCATCCGACACGTTGATCTCGCGTAAAAGTTGATGACATATGTTTAAAATTAATTATATTTTAATAATATTTTAATCTTTAAAATTAAATTATTTGAATATTCCTCAAGGAAACTGTGTGAAAATTTATTTAAATTTTAGCTCCTAAACCGATTAAAGTTCAACCTTTGCTGTTCTTGATATTATTGAAGCACAATACTGCTCATCTAATTTGCATAATTAATTAAGTTACAAACTATACAAAGACCATCTAGGTTTTTCTTCACTTTGAATATTTACAGCTATCAAAACAAGTCTTGATGCAATTTCTGCTTTTTTCTTTATTTTCTGTAAATAGTTGTACATAGATTTTCTGTAAATATTTAGTTTTTGTTTTGCTTTTATTCTTATTATTTTCCATTTTCCTATTTTAAAATGGACTGCAATGGTAAGGATTTCTTATTTCGCAACTATTTAATATAATGTTTCTAATGTTTTTGTTTAATAGTCACCCTTTCAAACTTATTTCGTTAAGCATAAAATCAGACAAAACCTGTATGCACACACGTACATTAGTAAGGGTAACAAGGATATTGATTCTTGAGGGGTCCGGTTCCTGTTTTGTTCCGAATTTCACCAAATATTGTACCTGCTCGCAAATCCGGGGAGATAGTGGAAGGACCTCTACCAGGCCGCTGGTATTTACAGAAAATTAAAAACTGCAACTTTAGATTCTGACCTGAGCAATCATGGTTTTCTAAAACCAGTTTTAGCGATTTTTAAAACAATTGCTGAAACTGTGCAAAATATTTGCATTTTTCGGCTAAAATTTCTGCTACATCCGTTTGATCTGATCCTTCCCTTGTTTTTCCATATCCTCTGAAAATCCAGAACTTCAATTCTTGAGGGGTCCCGTATCGGTCCTCACTATTAGAGTGTGGGTAGAGCTGGGACCGGTTCCACTAGTTCCGGTTGGAACCGGAACCGGTGGAATTTGGAACCGGCCGGTTCCATGCTTAGAAACTGGACTTGAACTAATTTTTTGAAAGAGTCTAAAATTTGCAAAAGCTGGATTCTGTAGTTGCCATTTACAGAGTCGCTATTCATACTGCTTTTTCATATTAGTGACTGAAGTTGAAACTAAAAAACCTAGTTTGAGCTGAAACTAAACAAACTTAGACCTGAAATCGAAAGGATGAAACTGATAGTAATTAAGAGCACAAACTTAAAGTTAAATGAATCTACAATTATTGGCATTGAAATTGAAGCTGAAACGGTATAGAATAAATTATGAGCCTAAACTGGAAACGGAACAGCTTCAGCTTCCTCTGAAGGTGAGGCAAACTTCCCGCTTCCCCTTTCAGATGATTGAGACAGGTTTCAGCTTTCGCAAAAGCTGAGAGTTGGTATTAATATAAATTAAAAATGTTTATTTGAATCAACATTTTATTATCCCTTCTCCTAGTTAAAAATGAAATTATAACAGGCTTGAAAAATTAGGAACATGTATTGTTTTATTCTAGGAACATGTATTGTTTTATTCTAAGCAAAAATTTCTACATCCTTTATTCCCGAAGTTCGCAATTTTTTGTTTTCGGCTTCTAATTTTTCAAATTTTGTTAAGATATTTTGTGTGTATGCAGTTTTGTAAGTTTCTAAATTCATTTTAACGAATTTTTAAAATTTTCTATGCTAAAATTCCAATTGGTAATTGAAGTAAGGCGGACATTTTCGTTCGGACGTGAGCGATAAAAGCGCAGAATAAAACTTTAACAAGCATATTTGAAGACACATATTTTAACACATATTTGAAGATTAAGCTCATTAAAGAATAGGTTAGAGCCCGTAGGGATGTAGTTGGAAACTAGATACCTTTGGGTATATTTTCTCAAAAAATTGGTAAATAGAAGGTGGTGTTGCCAAAGCGTAAGATAAAAGCAACAATATTACGATAAAAACAAATTTTACAGGAGCAGAAAACTTTGAAAATGGAGTACTTATTTTCTTAGCTTAAAGCCTATACTTCATCGTCATCTGAGAAGAAAGCCTATCAAAGTTTAGGTAACGAGCCGCCTGTGGATTGTAGAAGTAATCTGTTGGCTTCTTCTGAATCAAGCAGCTGTACATTATTGCTTCGTTAAATATAACAGTAATACATGTTCCTCTTTCCGATATGGCTTTCATCTTTTTATTTTAACGGCATTTAGTTTTTTGAAAACTATTTGCTTTTTGAGAGGCACTGTCCTTTCAAAGAAATAAGAAACTTTAAATCCAGTATATATCACTTCTCAGCACGTTTTGCTGTTTTCAAGACTCACAAGAAGCCGTCTCTCTTTACATACCCAGTATCATCCCGCCCTTGATTATCGATACAGTTTGCTCGACAAAAGTAAAGAGAAGTTTTTTGTATGCTGTGCATATGATAACAATAGACCTAATGAAGCGAGTTCAAAATAGTGAAAAACCTTATTTCAGAAATTAATTACAAGAAACTTTAACCTACTAGTTTATCATAGTTTTATTCCAATTGTTCTGTAGCATTGTTTTGTCATTTCCATTGTATAGGCCTTGTAAAGCATTGCACCACATGTTAAATAATGCTAAACTATAACTACAAATTTTGTACTTGGAACCGGAAACCGGTAGCTAGAACCAGAACCGGAACCGGAACCGGTACCCTAGAACCGGAACCGGAACCGGTTTTGAAAATCGGAACCGGTCCCGACTCTAAGTGTGGGTACATGTAGGCCTTTAAGGTAGTTGTTTATGGCTTTCCCACATAACTTTGACTTATGATTCCGAATGGCGTTGTAAAGAATTATATTGGCACTAATTTCGTATAAAACCTATCGTTTTTGGCTAGAAATAACTCATTGATGTTAAATGTTACACAATTGAGTGTATCTAGGTACATAGAACAATCTAGACTGCTACGCGTATTTAGGTACCTGTGCATGTGCAAGTTTCACTGTTTTCGTGTACCAATTATCGGAAGGGTAGCGAAATTTGGTCACTTATCTGCGATGTCGTTATTTCTCCTATTGCCGGGAAGGGTTAAACCTTCCTCTGGTGATAAGGGGAAAACAAGCTAACCCCTAAGCCATTTTGGTCATAATTTGTGCATTTTAAAGCAAATTTTAAGGATTGCTTCATTACACATCCTTTAGAACTGCCATCTTCATTATTTTTGGCTGAAATTTGTGAAAAATGTGCAATTTTGTTTATTTTTGGATATATCCCTTGAAAAACCGAAACTTTAGGGCCTCTTTAAATATCAGAATGGAGACTCCCCACAATTACATAGATCCGTATTAATATATGGTGGGGGCGTTGTGTTCACTTAGCTGCAGTTGAATGAGTTTGAAAGGACGTGTCTCGCTTATCTCTTATCCATTAAATATTAAGCTTATACTAAATACTTATACTTATACTGTAAGGGGAGCTGGCGTATGAAAGCTTGATAAGCCTGCAATGGGAGTTCAGCTGATGGTCGCGTGGCGTAGTGGTTAGCATGTCTGACACTGGAGCAGTAGGGCCGTGGTTCGATCCACGGCGGAGCGAATTCTCTACTTTCAATTCTGAATGAAAAGATGAACCTCCCTCTTTCCTTCTTTCCTCTAGGTCCTGGTTTCGCGGGTACGAGGGTGCCTCACGCTTCCCGTTCGGGCTTGTCCTCGGTTTCTTCTTGGTCTACCAGCCCTGGCAGAAGCGCTACAATACAGTTTATACTAAATAAGTAAATGTTATAACTAGCTAAATATACTAAATAGCTAAAGCTTATACCAAATGATAAAATAAATCGGAAAACTGACTCAGACTCTGTTCTGCGACCCGGCTTTGGCTTTGGTGTGCTATGTTAGCCAAATACTGGATATAGAGAGATACCGAAATATTTTGCCTGAATATTCAAGCTAGAATCAGAATTATCTGACCACAAAAGCAAACTTTTTGTAGAGAAATTAGCTCAAAACTTTGTGTAAGCAAAAGTAAATGTTGACCTCAATCTAGAAGAAATCGTTATTATTGTCCAAACGTCAAGCGAATGCTATTCGTTCTGGGAAGCTCAATTTCAGTCTTTTGGGATTTATTCCACAGACACATAACATTAAGCATTCTTGATGAAAAAGGACGGTAGGTTAACTGAAAGATAACGATTTAATGGAAGTAGCTTGACGAGTGCTTGGTGGTTGACGTCGTATGCTGTAGAATTCGTCTTTACTAGATACGAGTATTTCGTGTTTGCCCGGTCCGTTAACCATTGGTTAAATCCGGACCGTACTTGTCCCTACAACGTTCCTCTAATCTATGCGGGATTGCCATTTACAATGAATTGCTTTTATTTGCAATTTGAAATTAAAATTTGAAATTCAAATTTGGAATTGGAAATTGCTTGCGAAAATGGGTTGACGTACTGTGTAGATCAGTCGTCACGAAGGTCAAAAAAATTTGGAGAAATTTCATACCTTCGCAAATGCGATTTTAACGCATCGAATTTTCACTCTTAACTTTCAATTTTAACCTGTAGAGTTTAAGAGTTAAAACCAGCAGAGTTATTAAAGTTATTAAATTAAGTTATTAAAGCTTGCGCATCCGCGAAAAGAGTTAAATTAAAGTTAAGTTAAATTCCACTCTGCTCTACTCTACGCGCTCTTGAAAAGCCCACCCCCATAAAATTTAGGCAATAATTTCAGCGAGGGAACTGACGTTTTTGATTCTACTTGATTTGTCCGAAAAAACTGCTAGTAATGCTACTTGAATAATATTGAAAACGAAACTAATTTGCATATTTGAGAAATTTTCAAAGAAAATTAAAACTTCTGGATCTTATGCACTCTTTCAATGCAATTCTATCATTTTATCAATTCCTATATGAATTTTTCTTCAATTTCCTTTAATTTATGTACATATTGTAAATAGTTTTCTTGTATACTATTATTTTTCTATATTTTTTATTTTATTTTCCTTTTCCCAACATTTTCATGGAGCCTAGCGGTGAGTATTGGATCTTTTATTCCGAAAAAGTGGTAAACTTTTTGTCAGAGTTGAAATTTCAAAATACGAAATTAGTTTGCTATACAAACTAAGCCAAATTGTATTGTTCTTGCTATTAGACGTTATAATTATTGCCATTATCTATCCCTAACATTATTCTATGTTTGTCTAGAGATGGTTAAATCCTACTCATCAGTTGTGTTATAGAATGAGCCAACAGCAACATATAACTATAAACTATTTGGGCCGAAATATTAATAGTGATTGGTGATTCCATTAAGGGCCTGAGCCGTTGCATATACATTTGGTAGTGTTGTTGACCGGCCAAAATTTCGAAGGCCGGCCGTTACCGGTCGGCCACTTTTCTAAAGGAAAACGGCTTTCCGGCCGGCCGTTCGACGGCCAAACCTGCCAAAAACGGCCGGCTGACGAATCGAAGACTAAAAATTACTTGTAGGCTGGCCCATGAGTTCCAGAACAAGAAATCGGGATATGAAAATGCATCGGCATGATTTAAAATCGATCTACTGAGAAAATTCTGATAAACCGCTTAAGGTACTGGTGTGTAAATTTGACCTTATAGGCTCCCAATTCATCATGAAAGACAATGAAACTTTCCAGATATGTTATTTTAGTGCTCGTGCTCTTAAATATTCTGGGCCCAGTCCAGCATTTTTAGGGGCAAAGATAAGAAAGTTTTGGTTTTTGCCATTATTCTCTCAGTACGTAGTCGGTACACCGGATTAGTTGTAATGGCTGGAAAGAGGGCACCATAATGAACATTTTTGCTGTTACAACCTTTGAGCTATCTCTAATGGTTAAGGCAGTATAAGCTAAAAACAATTTTTGGGGTCAAAAAATGGCCATTTTCGAAGAAATCAGGTTTTCTTCAAAATTACTGTCAAAGCCTACAGACAATTTTGGCCTATTTATACTCAACCGATACATCGTCCAATTGTACAGTTTTTCAATATCTATTCGCTGGGGTTCGTTGTTTTAAGCTAGAGAATTCTCCGAAAAACCATTTTGGCAAAACTGCGATTATTTTGTTTTGGACATCGATTTCTCAAAACCTACCCAATGGATTCGCGTGATTTTTGGCAGAATGAAAAGTCGCTCTATTGTGGAGAGACTTTTTTCTCGGTTTGAGCTAAAACGGCTCCAGTTGCGAGAAAACTGAACAGAAAATTGCACAATTTCGTGCCATCGCACATTTGTCGGATTTTCTGGAGTACTGAGACTTGTTGATCCAAATCCAAAAAGTGTCCCTCGGCCCGCATGTCCTTCATATCATGGCACAAGAAAAACTTTTGTCCGATTCTACAGTTTTGAGAAATCGATGTTCAAAAATTTTTGGTCTATATTCAGCCTGTCAGATGTCAGCATATCAAAACTTTTTTGCTGTTTTCTGTTAATTTTGCTAGTTTCGAAAGCTCACGTGAATGTACAGATTATAAGCTTTAAAACAATGTATAACGCTCTTTCCAACTCGCAAATTGGAAAAAAACAAAAAAATCACCACAAAAGCACTGCACAAAACAATACCAGCACCTTAAATATAAGCGCGGCCGGACGTTCAACTAACGGTTGGCCGGCAGTCCGGGCAAATGTACCTCTTGGCCGGCCGGTCGGCTGGCTGGCCGTTTTCCGCCCGGCCCATCAACAACACCATTTACCTGGTCGACTAAGAAATGACATATATGAAAGAATGTTTATTTACGATAACAATTAGTTTGTGGATTGAATTCGAATAACTAGTATTTTAGGTTACATTGCGAATCTGCAGTGTGCAGGTTAATCCCCGCAACCAGTACTACAATCTAACAAGATTATAGCAAAAGACAGGTTGCGGATTTGATGCTGTCAACAAACTAATGAGTGTGACACTGACTTTAGGATACTATACAAATGTGTGTGTTTGTGTGTGGATCATACGTTGTGCTGGGAGTGGGGTTTACTTCTCCATACCTGAAGCTTACCCCCAGAAGGTTCGGTCACCCCATAATCCGGATTTTTCCGGTTCATTGGTCAAGGAACCGGAGAACCGGTTTTTCGGGAAAATTCTAAATTCTCCACACCTGAATTTCTGAATCTGCAGCTAGGTACTTACGTAATGGGAGGCTGTCGATGCAGCTAAACCTGTCAAAAAGTATTACAGTTTGCCGAAAATTCGTTTCATGGTTCCTTTGTAAGCAGTTGACTAAAACTCTAAATTCAATCGCAACGAAATTGAATCACACAATTCTTGAAGGCAAATTGTGGATGCAAAATCCTGGCAACTTTCAGGACAAGTCTTCGCGAAGACCAGCAAAACATCAATTCGAACAATGCAAAACTTCTTCAAATGGATTTGATATTGCTTACCTAAAGTATTAGAAGGCAGAGAACAAACTAATTTGCATATTTTGGAAATTAAGCTACGGGAAAATCAGCCACGAAATCACTGTTTATGCTGCTACTCTAAACATCAACGTGATTTAATGAAATTTAGTTTTTTTATAATTTTTGTAAATTTTGCACATACATTTTCTGTAAATTTTTAATTTTATTTTTAAATTTTTTCTACTTGTCCACATCCTTCCGTGCAACATGGAGCCTAGCGGTGAGTATTTTGAATTAATCGATTAAAAATATTATTATTACTAACTTTTTCGGTATTTTTCGAATAAATTTTTTAGAAAATAAATTTGTTCATGTAACCATTAGGATTTCACTTGGTATATATTTGCTAATTTCGTATACGTAATTAAATTAATTCGATTGCCTGATTAAATTAACTTAATAACTTAACTAATTAACTTAACTAAGCGTCGACATAATTTAACTTTTTGGTCAAACAAACTGATTGTAGTCAATTTGTTTGTAGGTAATTTATTAATTTAATTTAATTTAATTAATTTACTGCACTTAGTTTAAAAACCAACCTTCTCAACTCAAGATTTTAATTGTAGATTGTAAGTATATTTTTCTTCGTTATATATGTAACAATTCCCGGGATTATTTAATTTTGTAATCCAAGTAAACATGTTTGAACGCCAAAGCTATAACAATAAATAAGGTATATGTATAGCAAATTGAGAGATGTCCTGAGCTCCTAATTTTTATTATTAAAAGCTAAACTAGAAATTATTCCATATGATTTACCTTAATATACATATTAATCACTAGTGGTGAGTTCAATATGATTGAATAGAATCTTCAGCATCCACTACACTAATCTCAATGATCAATACATATTGGCATAATTTTATTTACTATTCACGTTTTCGGCTTTCACTCAATATAACCGCACGGTTCAGTTTCCTTAAATAAAATAAGATTTAAATTTTGCGTAATTTAAATAGCACCGAATGTAATTTGAATTTCGATTTTGAAATTAATGACTGGAAGCTCCAGATAATTTTCACAATTATCTTCAGGTCCTAAGGACAACGGATCTTATTAAGATTCTTCGGTCAGTCTTTCTAGAGGGGGAAGTTTATGCAAACTAATTTGCATACTAAGTCCTTTGACAGTCCGAATGACCATTGAAAGCTGGGAATAGTTTACCAGGATAGCCGATTGGTGCGAGAAAAAACAAACATTTAAATCTGAAAAAATTACTTACGTAAATAGATGCAAACAAAAATAGTCTTGCGATACCATGAGCTAGAGAAGTGCTTACGAAGAGGGTGGCTACCTTGTATTTTACTACCTCCCTCGCAGAAGAGATCAGTCTCCGAAACTGAGATTTAATTAATTTTATGTTTTTTTTAGTTTCTGTTCGTGTTCGATCCTAGTTTTGGATTAACTGGAAAAAGCAATTTTTCGGTATCTCCGCCAGTCCACTGTCAGCGACTTAACTAATTTTAATTAATTTTTAAATTTTTTAAACCAAATTTCAATTGTACATGATATTGATTTGGTCTCACCTGTTTTCTACAGCCATCATGTACCACTTGCCAGCTTTTCTAGCCACGGGGTGTGTGGCCTTGTAAGTGCTCTAATACGCGAATTCAGAAAGTTTGGAATTTTCTGGAAACTTGTCATTGGTCCTAAAGAAACATTGCGGGCTAGATTAGTTCAAATTACTAGAAATTGTCAACAATTCCTAGTCCAGTATTTTAAATTAATGAAACAGGATTCCCTGATTCTGATTGACAAACAATCAATGAAATTGGAAGGGAGAGAAAACTAATTTGCATATTCGGAAAATTTTATCAGAAAATTATTAATTGAAAAATTCGAAATTATATTCTTCATTCATTCATTGCTATTCAATTCCACTTTCAACGCTTATGAGATTTCCTTTATTTTTTCAATTTTTGTATATTGTGTAAATAGTTTTCTTGTATATTACTAATTTTTCTATATTCTACATCTATATATTTATTTTCTATTTATAAAATTTTCCATGGAGCCTAGCGGTGAGTGACTTTAAATTTAAGCGGTCTTAATGATTTAAAATTATTAAGCAAGGTTAACTATTACAGTTAACATCATATAATTTAAAAATAAATTTAACAAAATGAACTTTAAATGTGAGACGATACTTTGGTAAGCTTTAAATTTAATAAGTTAACTGAATATTTCAAACCTCAAACATTGAATAATAATTGAATGAGTTATAGTTATTTTTAACTCTAATTATATATATTACCTATATTACGTTATTATAATAAAACCTTTAAAATGTAGATAACGAGTAAAATAGCAATCTGAACAATGGAAAGCCAACCAATACCAATAAGCTTTCTAGTAATAGTTTACCAATAAATAATAAATTTTATGTATTGTGAACTAGTATAGGGCACATCCCATTATTATACCACGCGTGAGATAGCATAGTCAAGTTAAGAAATTAAAATTTGCACTGTAATTTCAGTGGATGAAATTGTGCTACAGCACAAATTCGAAATCCCCCCCCCTCCGCTAAACGAATCTAACATAAGGGTTCATTCCTTTATCATTTTTTGATTTTTCCCAATTTCGCAGATTTTTATATATTTTATTGTGCAAACGGTATTTTTTAAAGAGATTTTTAACTTTAAGTAGTAAGTCTTTACAATTGCTGAGTAATTTCACCTGAAAGTTGAGGTTGCATGTATGGGAAATGCGAAAGTTGCCACTTTTTGCGCTGCAGAAATCTCACGAAAGGCATAATGGGTCCATCCAAACGTTGCGCCGTATTATTTCCATATTTTGAGACTGTGATCTGTCAGAATCAGAACTTTAATTCAGGTCTTTAACCCTTAAATGCATAAGCTATTTTACCGACGTTAACGTGTAAACTGGATCAATGTGACCCAAAACTACGTTTAGCTTCGCAAAGCGTTCAGTACTGTTGCAAAGCTAATAAAAGCCTCAATAGTGCTTGCCATTTTTCTGGAAAACCGATAATTTCTATCTAGTCATGGAATAGAAGCTGAAAACAGTTCCTAATCAAACTGCCAAAGCCCAGTCACCTATGAAAGTCAGTCAAACTAGCAATAGCTTTGAATCCAAACTCATCCCACAATATATACTATTTCAGAAAAGAAAACAACTTTAGCACCCTTTTAGAAGCAATCCCCACTCCTATACAGTTCTCGCAAAGCAGAACTAAGACCCTGCAGAATTGGTCAGGACCCTAAAATAAGTTCTTTCAGCATTCTAACACCTTCCGCGCAATCTCGTTACAAAAATTCGACGTCTCCGTTTGGGGCAGGATTTTGCCAATTTCTGACAGTTAGACAGTAGCTATATAGCTATAATTATATTCATTCGAAAGAACATGTCGTGCTGTACATTTTTGCTTTTCAAAGTAATGCTCTAGCTTTTCTCTATCATAAGGTTTTGCCAATTTTCTTATTTTGGCGTCCAAAACTTGTCATTTTTGCAGAAATCAAATAATCAATTGTTTGTTGAGCTATGCAACCCGTAGAATCAAACTAAGGGAGTCAGTTTGCAGGTCTCACGAATGCCAATAAAATAAGGCATAGTCATCTTCCAACTGCGATCCCATAGGCTGCTATCATATAAAATGTAATTTTTGCATAAACAGGAACATATTTTTCCAGCTAGAGGCTGCCACTTAGGAGATTTATTTTATTCAAAAATACCCCGAGACACTCTTTAGTTGCCCCGATTACTGCTGTCTAGCTAACGTGGTCGCTTGCCAAAGTTGGGAAAAGTAGGCAAAAACCAGGCTGCCCATAGATTTTGGCTAATTTCTCCAATACGAAGAGCGATTTCATAACTACTAAAAAAGGTCCCCCAGGTATTTGATAGAGGTATCGAGTGATATAATTAGTGTCTCTAAATGAAATTTATTTCATTCTTCTTAAAATCTGATACATTGCACTTCTTCAAAAATCCGCTAAGAGTTTTTCCCAATGCAAAATTGGTTTTGTTGTATACATTACAAAGGGAAAATGTTGAGCTCCATTTTAATGTAAAGATGGCTTCATAACTCTAAATAATGAATGAGTAATTATGGTTCAAACTTGATGTCTCTAAAACGAATCACCACCTTAAGAGGACGCTTTGGCGCGATCCCATGTTTGTTTTGTTCCTTCAACCGAAATATCATTTTTCTTGTTCCTGCTGATCATTGTATCATTATTATGTCAATATCGATCAAAGCAAGTGCCAAGTCACGAAATATATAATTCATAGACCAACATGCCTCAAATTCTCATTGATTCAAACAAGAAGCTTGAAATTAAGATATCGTTTTTCAAGTTGGATTTAAATTTGACTTAACTGTTAGTAACCTGTACTGATCAGAGAGCTAAACTAATTTGCATATTTTGGAAACTGAACTAAAATCTGTTCTATTCTTTTACTGATTCAACTACAATTTTACTATCAGCTAGCTTTATGAGATCAAAGTTTACTGCTAATTTTTGTAAGTTTTATAAATAGTTTTCTTGTACATTTTAAGTTATTTTAATATTAATTTTATTTGCGATTTTCCACCAATACTGTATGGAGCCTACTGATGAGTGTGAAAAGAATTTAGTTCATTATTAAAAGTTATTAGTTTTATATTAGTTTTTAGTTTTATAGTTTTATATGTTCATGTCAAAATCACTGCAATCTTTATAGGTGAACGGGTGATAGGTAAAAAACTAATCAGTTTCATTTTACTTATTTAATATTAATAATTATTAAATGATGACGATAATAATAATAATAATAATAATAATAATAATAATAATAATAATAATAATAATAAATTGACATTTTATAAAAAACATATTTTTAATTTATTTTGGATGATAATGGAATATAAATGATTAGTTGACACAGCGGGTTGTTTATTTGATTAATGTTTTCCTGACGGAACGCGATTTTTTATCTCGTACTGTAAAGCCCGGTTCACGATGGAGTGCTTTGTGCTTTGTGCTTTGTCTCCAGTGCTTTGTGCTTTTGTCTCCTGTGCTTTGTGCTTTGTGCTTTGTGCTCAGGAGACAGTGCTTTGTGCTTTGTGCTCAGGAGACAGAAAACAAATGATTCATGATGAGAAAGCACAATATCATAAGCACAGGTCACGGAAGCCAGTTTGGACGGAATTCAAAATTTTGGTGTTTTAAAAAACGTTAGCAGGATGGATTTATTGACGTTTCTAATAATATAATTTAATTTAATTTAATAATAATAACGATCATAAATAATAATTTAAAAATAATTATTATAAAATTAACTAATTAATTAAATTTTTGCATGTAATCTTTATTTATTTACGATAGCTAAAGCTAACTCATAATAATTCTTAACTATTCATGCTCTCAATAATTCAATTTTTCATTTTTGTCGTGTCCAAATGAGCTTTAATTCAACACCGGGAATACTGTAGTGATCATGTGACTTCCATTTTCAGTTTTCGACCAATCAGCATAGAACAAGGTCTGTTTTGATTGGAAAGCACTGAAAGCACAAGTCAAAATGTTTGACATTGTCAAACATTCCCAAAGCACACCAAAAGCACAAAAGCACAAAGCACAAAGCACAAAGCACAGAAGACCATCATGAACCGGGAAAGCACAAAGCACAAAGCACTGTGCTTTTCAAACCATCGTGAACCGAGAAAGCACAAAGCTCAAAGCACAAAAGCACAAAAGCACAAAGCACAAAGCACAAAGCACACCATCGTGAACCGGGCTTAACTCTCTTACTCTACCATTATAAATGACGGTATCAATTATGTAACAGATTTGTCATCAAATTAGGACGGACCATTCGTTGATTCCTCTAATTTGCCTTTTCGGCAAATTTAAAGAGGGTGTAACCGGTTAATAACGATAGAATAAAATTTCCAAATTTCAATGACACTGACTTCATTGAACATTAGCCTAGTTTAAGCTTAGGTACTGTATTGGATTCAACATGTGTACATACAACTAAGAAGTTTAGAACAGATACAGTACAGACGCCAACGAATGAGAATGAAATGAAAGAATAAATTGAGATTTTAATCAATTTTCTTAAGGTGGTGGTATCCTTTTGTGCAGTGCTTTTGTGGCGACTTTTTGAAACGCTATAACTTTCGCAATTTTGGGAGATGGAAATAGCTTTATACATCGTTTTAAAGCTTATGATCTGAACATTCACATGGACTTACGAAACAGGCAAAATTAGAAAAAATAGCAGAAAGTTTCCGACATGCTGACATCTTACAGGACGAATATAGACCAAAACTATTTGAACATCGATTTCTCAAAACTGAATAATCGGCCAAAAGTTCTTTTTGTGCCACTAGATGAAGGACATATGGGCCGAGGGACGTTTTTGGATTTGGCTCAGCAGGTCTTAACGGTCAAGAAAATCGGTCAAACGCACGGTAACATGAAATTTTGCAACTTCGCACGGAGTTTTCTTACTACTGAATATGTTTTAGCCCAAATCAAGAAAAACGTTCCTCCGCAGAAGTACGAACTTTAATTCTGCCAAAAATCTCCGTAATCGGTTGAGTAGTTTTTGAGAAATCGATGTTCGAAACAAAATAATCGCAGTTTTGCCAAAATGGTTTTTCGGCTAAATCGCTAGATTAAAGCAATAAAGTCCGGCTAATAGGCATTCATAAAATGGGCATTTGGACGCTGCATCGACTGAGTATAAATATGCCAACTTTGTCCTTAGCATGTAGCAGTAATTTTGAAAAAAAAACTGATTTCCTCGAAAATGGCCGTTTTTGACCCTTAAAACAGTTTTTTGCTTATACTAACTTAACCACTGGAGATAGCTCAAAAGTTGTAAAAGCAAAAATGTTCATTTTCGTGTCCTTTCTCCAGCCTTAACAACCAAACCTCTTGTCTTATGTACCTACTGGGAGCTTAAGGTGCTGGTATCGCTTTGTGTAAATTTGACCCTATAGGCTTTAATTCTTTATGAAAGTGGATGAAACTTTCCAAATATACTATTTCGGTGCTCTTTAACATTCTGGGACCAGTCCCACATTTTTAAGTGCAAAGATAAGAAATTTTTGGTTTTTGCCATTATTCTCTCAGCACATAGTCGAGACAACAGATTGGTTGGTATGGCTGGAAAGAGGGCAGAAAAATGAACATTTTTGCTTTAACAACTTTTGAGCTATCTCTAGTGGTTAAGTCAGTATAAGCAAAAAACGATTTTTCTCCGGGGTCCAAAAATGGCCGTTTTCGAGAAAATCAGTTTTTTCAAAATCACTGCCAAATCGTACGGACAATTTTGGTTTATTTATACTCAATCGATACACCGTCAAATTGCGCGTTTTATTAATACCTATTCGCTGGAGTTTGTTGCTCTAAGCTGGAGATTTGGCCGAAAAACCATTTTGGCAAAACTGCGATTATTTTGTTTTGAACATAGATTTCTCAAAAACTACCCAATGGATTCGCGTGATTTTTGGCAGAATGAGAATTCGCACTATTGCGGAGGGACATTTTTCTTGGTTTGAGCTAAAACATCTCAAGTTGCGAGAAAACTCAATGCAAAGTTGCAAAATTTCGTGCCACCGCGCATTTAATGGATTTTCTTGTCCGTTAAGACCTGCTGAGCCAAATCCAAAAAAATGTCCCTCGGCCCACATGTCCTGTATAGGACAGCACAAGAAAAAATTTTGGCGGATTCCACAGTTTTGAGAAATCGATGTTCAAAATTTTTTGGTCTGTATTCAACCTGTCAGATGTCAGTATGTCGGAAAATTTTAGATATGTTCTGCGGACTTTTACTAGTTTCGTACTGTCATGAGAATCTGCAGATTATAAGCTTTAAAATGATGTATAAAGCACTTTCCAACTCACACAATTGCGAAAGTTATGGCGTTTCAAAAAATACGCACAAAAGCACTGCACAAAACGATACCAGCACCTTAAGGCGAAAAACCAAAACTTTCTTATCTTTTGGCCTAAAAATACGAGACTGGTCCCAGAATGCTAAAGAGCACGGAAATAGGTTATTTCGTAATGTCTAGCCATTTACGTAAAGGATTAAAGCCGTATGAGTCAAAAATACCCGAAAGGTAACCATCACCTTAAGTATCTTCGAAAAATACACGAAGTTTTTCCCTTATGAAAGGAATAAGAATCTTACACAAACTAATTTGCTTATTAAATTTTTGGAAGCTACAGCTTATGGAGAAAAAATAGCAGATGGCCTCTTGGAGATTCCTGCAATCACCTGACAATGAATGGTCGTAATAACTTGCTAATTGTGAAACGATTTTTGGCTGACAACGCAAAAAACTTAAAACGTAATCCACCCCCACAGAAAGAGTAAATCTGGAATACCGATAGTTCCCTGTTTTCCGGCAGAATTTCAGAAAAACTATTTCGGCTGCGAGCCTTCAGAGCATGTTTGGCTATTAGTAAAATTTTTAATGAGATTTCACTGTAAGTGATTAGAGCGTAGATAGGTGAACCGAAACTCCCACATCATACATCATCATACAAGCACTGTAACTGCGGGTATGTAGAGTGGGCCGTCAGCGTGCAGAGCATTGCATTGCGAGCTCAAAACAGAAAGGCTGCCTGCTGTCACACTCTTATAAACTGTATACTATTGGGAGTGTGAAATTTACCAGCCACAAACTTTAAAAGTGGCTCTTTCTTAGAAACATTGACCACGTAAGCTTTTGCAAAAATCACATGGCCTAGGTTTGATACAGCATGAAACCTTTGCGTGATTCCAATCACAGATGTCTTTTATATCATCAAGAGTACATAATACATAAGAGTGTGCCACTAGGCAAGCTCTATGTTATCAAAGCAAAAACTATGTTTGCTCAGCTAACGGCTTCCACTTTCCCCCCGCAAATCAGGCCCATCACTTCAAAGAATTTTGAGCGCTATGTTTGTGTTCTAAAGCTCGAAGCAGGCACAAAATTCGCGCACGCACTGCTTGTGTTTTCGAGCCTAAGCACATAAGCATAGAGCGAGTGAGCGTACCCCCGTTTCGACTAGGTACTGATTTGCGGGGGGTCACTAGGGTCTGATTTGCGGGGGGGGGGTGGGCCGTTAGCGTGCAGAGCATAGTTTTTGCTCTGATAACATAGAGCTTGCCTAGTGGTATACTCTTATAATTATGTACTCTTGATATTATGAAAAATTATTGAACGCACTAGTAACTAACTGATTGTTATGGCCGATACTTGCAATTAGAGTTATTGGCCGGCCGGTCGGCCGGTAGACCCGAAGCCAGGTCAATACGCGATATTTTATGTAATATACATAACTGTTACTGAAACTGTATTTAGTGCAAAATATTTTACAAAGTGCACCAGAAATACGACAAAACTGTAACCGGCCGGCCGGCCGAGCCACAAAACCGGCCAGGCAACAACACTAACTTGCAATCAAGGAAAGTCAACCGTGGTGCATGAATCACAGTATGTATGTTGTATGTTTGTGAAGTCTCTTTCAACTATCCTTTCATGATTTATTTTTGTACAGAATGGTACGACGTAGAAAAAGGTTCTACAACTTATATAATTAACGTTAATAACGTTAATAACGTTAATCCCACCTAAATCAGACCCATCACTTCAAAGAAATTCGCGCGCTTTGCTTGGGTTTCGAGCTTCAACGCATAAGCATAGAGTGAGTGAGCGTACCCCATTTCGATCAGGTACTGAATTGTGGTGGGTCACTGGGGTAGGTATGATTTGCGGGGATCAGCCTTCAGCGAAAAGAGACAGTTTTTTGCCCATCTATCATTATGAACTCTTGCTACAACACAGCACCGGAAAAGCGAACAAACGGATTCTCACCACATGAAATCATGTGATGAAAAACCGGCTCCATTAATAAAAAATATGAAATATTACGTAGACCAAAAATATCTGCAAAGCCAGGCAGCATTGCTGCTGATAACGTTTCAACTATGCTTGGCTCAGCAAAGCCTAAACTAAATTCGCCCGCTTCTCCATTTCTTATTCTCTATTTAATCTAAATAATTAATTAATCTAATTAATTGGACAATGGAACAGAACTGCAGTTTCAGTCGTGCGTCAGAACGTGAACCGACAAAATGAGACTGAATGCAGGCGAATGCCATGTAAAAGAATAAATGCAGGATTTCTGGTTTTACATTCGTTTTTAGTTACGACTAACTCAATCTAGTAATGCTTAGATTACGCTACAAAATTCAACTATCAACGAACTGGAGATCTCATTTGTGAGAAATATACGATTAGAATCAAGCAAAAGAGTCTCTAGATCCGACTTAATGTAGTCCGATTTGAACCTTGAACTGAAATGAACTAAAACTAATTTGCATAATTGAAGCGATTTAAACTAAGTATAGAAAAGTTGTTCATAGATTCATTACACTTCAATTACTATCATCAACTATCAGATCAAACCTATGATATTGTCTTTTTCTTTATATATTTTTGTAAATTCTGTAAATAAATTTTCTGTATATTTTTGATTTCGGTTTTTATTATATTTTCGTTTTATCTTTTCCTTCTTCTTCTTCTTCTTCTTTGCTATGGAGTCTTCCGGTGAGTATAGCATTTTGGACATCATTCGTTTAAGTTTTATCGGTTTTTTGCTTAAATGCTTGAAGTATTAACTAACAGATTTAACAGATTTGGTTTAATTATTGACAATTCGCAATTATTACAGGCAGAACTTAAAGTAAGTACAATACGTAGAATTAGGGAGTTTGGAATTTTACTAATCGTGGGAGATCACAGAAGGTAGACTTTGGCATAAAACATCTTGAAACTCAAACCTTGAATCAAGAGTGCATAATTTCACTATATATAAGAAGAAGAGTAAGCCACTAAAGGGCTTCTCTCCAGTTGATAACGGTGCTCCGCTCACAATACGCGAATGTTCCCCCGTTTGGTGGGGGATCGCTCTCTTTGACAAAGCAAACCCCCCCTCCGTTTGGTGGGGGGGTTGTAGCCAAAAAGAGGGCCCCGTTTGGTGGAGGGTGGTAGCAACAGCCAATCAGATTCCATAGACCCCCATCCCCGTTTAGTGGAGGGAAGGGTAAAGCAGAAGATTACGGTAGTTTCTGTTTATTTCCAAAATGAGTCCCAATTGGTGGGGGGTACCAAAAGGAGGTCCCCGTTTGGTGGGGGTATGTAAAATGGGTCCCCGTTTGATGGAAGGTATGCAAAAGGGGTCATCTTTTGGTGGGGGGTATGCTAAGGTGTCCCCGTTTAAGGGGGGGGTCGCCAACAGCCAGTCAGATTTAGCAAATCACAGCCTGACTTGGCGACCCCCCCCCAAACCTTCTTCTGCCTACCGCTCCCCCCCACTAAAAGATGACCCCTTTTGCTTACCCTTCATCAAACTGGGACCTCTTTTTGCTACCCCCCGCCTCCACCAAACGGGGTGGGGGTATGCTTGTCGACGCCCCCGTTTAGTTTTGCTGACTTTTTCGAATTCGAATTTACTCAATTTGTTGCCAATATTTCTTGTATGTTACACTATAGCTGTTTCCTCAGTGACCGCCCCTGCCAACTTGCCCAGGAATTGAGTAAATACAACAGACCGTGTATAATTATTTAATCAATTATTACGTAATGAAATTAATTGTGTATATTAACGGATTAATCCTCATTTATGTATGGTCAGTCATAAACATATAACATGTATATTCAGTGCATTTACGTTGTATTCGTGCTTATATAACATAATGCTAAAATATACCACTGATATAAGTAAAAGATTTGACTCCGCCGGGAATCGAACCAGCAACCTGCTGACCTGCAGACAGGAATGCTGCCACTGTGCCACAGTAGTGGTTTCTGTTTGGTGAAGTTTCTGAAAAGTACAGTCCGCTGGATATGTGCTAACCTTTCTGATGTCTCAGTGATTAATTGACGTCGGAATTATTCTTGTTGCGTAAGATGACTGCAAACTTAACAGAGATGAAACCGGGTCACTATTTGCTGACCCGGTGACCCGGTCGACCCCTGACCCGGTGACCCGGTGACCCGGTGACCCGGTATTTTTGAAAATTCAGGTTTAAGCTTGGAAAAATTAAAAATACTTGTATTGGGGTGCGGTGAGTGTTTTTTTACATTTATGGACATTTTTGGCTTCGGGCAAATAAGAAGTCGGGCAACATTGTTGCTTTACTTAAAGTAGTAAAATTGGAAAGTAAATATTGTAAGTAAGCCGGAAAAAATCAAAACTGATTTGCACGATATCGCACTCAATGAAGTAAACTGCATAGCTTTTTGACTCAAACAAATTCGAACAAAATATATACTCCGGCAAAGTCATTACTTCATCTAATTCTAATCATGAGCTTAACATTAGCACTTTTTTGTTTCATCATTATTTTAGCAAAATATTTTATGTAGTGTACGGTTGATGGTTCCACGCAGCGGACATTCTTTGGAAATATTTTTGCTAATTTCTAGGATTCAGACAATATATGCTACAAATAAAAACAATCACAACTGAATTATTTCCTAAAGCCATAACAATTAGAAAAATGCAAAGCAAAACTCAGAATCTGTAAACCTTGTTTTGCCGAGATTTTCCTTCTTACAGTCACTTGAGACACACAGTCTGACCCCCCCCTCCTTCCAAAAATGATAGCAGCGACGAAAAATCACTCACAGTAGAGGGAGCATTAAGAATTTTAGATTTTAAAATAAAAATTTCAGACTCCCATATCTATAATAAGTTTTATTTTCTAGTTAAGATTCAACGCAATCATTGTAGTTTCAAACCTAGATCCAAGCTCGACAGGTCATTACAAATATTGTGAGGGCACTATACAAAGACAAGCATTTAAAAAACTACACGATTAAGTTAACAATATTTCTATTGCTAGTTTTTGAGTACTTACTGAAGTCTTCAGTTATTAGAAACTGGTAAAATCTCTGAAAAATGTGCTATAACAGTAAAAAAATCCCCCAATCAAAAATACCGGGTCAAGACCGGGTCAGAGCTCGTGACCCGATGACCCGATGACCCGGTCCATATAGTGACCCGAACTGACCCGGTGACCCGGTGACCCGGTGACCCGGTTTCATCTCTGAAACTTAAGACACAGACCACAGAAACTATGCACTAGCAAAATAACTGAAATTTATCTGTATTGAAACAGTGCTAACGCAGTGACCTATTCTGGACAGGGGCATTACCAGTTTTCGGTCAAATTTAGGAGTGTTACACCCTTTGGGGTTATTGTTAAGAAATATGTACCACAAGTGCATATTGCTGCTAATTTATTTGTGGTATGTGTGGTTTAAGTAATTTTTCATTGTTGGTGAGCCAGAAACGCACTAAAAGCAGCTAAATCCGTTTAAGTTTGTATACGGTGCTAAATGATAGTTTGCTTTCAATCGTACTAAAGCAATAACCTGGAGATCTGGAAATCACAATTGACCTAAGAGTTTAAGGCATTTCAATGTCCACCAAAAGTATAGGTGTGCCCTTCAAAACATGTTTCTGGCTACGCATTATTATAGATATCATGTTATATAATTAATTAATTAATGTCAACCATAATCATAGATATCATATAATTTTATTTTAGCATTTCCCTTCATCTGTAGTAACTCTTTATGCTAATGTTGCTTTTGAATTTGTTTCAGGATCTCATCCATCCCGATCTCAGGTCAGAGGATCTTCCGCGATCCCGGGCACTTCCGGTGACGGGGCCCCAACGGACGAGCCGGGCCCTTCGGATCAGACCCCTGGCCTGGCTCCCCACCCCGAAAGGGCACCGGAGCCCATGCAAGTCGATTCTGCCGCCGAACCCGGACCTCCGGTGTCCCCGTCCTCTTCCCAGGATGACATCGCTCGCCATCTGTCCGTCATCCTGCCGGAAGAGGACGCCGATCCCCGAGTTCTCCTGACGCCGCTCGGTGGATCGGCCCGGTCCGCCCCTCCGGCGGGAAGTCCGCAGCCTTCCACCAGCGGAACCCAAGGAGGAGGGGAGCGGCGCCACCGATCAGCGCCGTTGACCGAGGCTCGGGCCGTCTCACCGGAGCCTGAGCCTCCGGTCCGGGCCGGCCCCTCCGGTCTCGATCAGGGATTCCTGGAGGAATCCGCCGGGGAAGAAGAGACGGAGGGGGAAGAAGGGGTGGCGGAGCGGTGCCAGCCAGGTCCCAGTCGGAAGAGAGGGTCCGGCTCACAACTGCGGCCTGAGACTACTGGGCCGAAGGTAACAGTCAAAATTTTGTTGACATTATTTTCGGTTTTGGCATATTAAGTCTAATATTTCTGACTTCATCAGAATATTAATTCTCTGCATTGTATATGAATCGATTTTGAAATGGTTGTCCCAATTTGCAGCTACTTGAATATTTGTTTGAATCTGGGGGATCTGTCGTTGGCGTACAGAGGATGTGTCACGCTTATAACACATAGAAGTATGCCAGCTGTCATACTCTTATATATTATGTACTCTTGCTATTACTAACTTAGTTCATCTATACTGTCGCCAATTGTTGCTGTGTTTTTGTTTATTTCAGAGGCGCAGGACCGCGCCGCCCGCCCGTGCCCCACTTGCTGCCCAGCTCGAACCGCCGGAGCCGCAGCCGCAGCCACAACCGGAGGGGCCCGCCGTCCCGGAGCCGATGGAAATTGATGAGGAGATGGCCCCTCCGGGACCGGCTGGGGCGATGGCGGAGGCAGCGCTCCTCCCCCAGCCACGCCTTCGGGCGGTCCGGCGCCGGCTGCGAGTCCACGAGCGGCTGGCGCTGGACTATAGGGGAAGTAAGTCACAAATTTAATGCTATCTTTACTTTGCTTATAGATAGGTATGCTTAGGGGATTTTGGGGGATTTTTAGGGTTCAGTTCTCTCAAATTCTTGAAGGGGCAAGTGGGGTGCTTTTTGTAACGTTATTTGGCGGCTACGGCTGATAATTTAGGCCCGGGCCCGGAGCCCAGGTCCTGCTATTAGGCCCGGAGTCCAATCAAAGCCAGGAGCCCGCTACCAGGCCCGGCCAATGCCCGGGCCCACTCCTTGGCCCGGCTTTATATCCCCGGGCCCGGTGATAGGCCCGGACTCTACTCTACGCTACTGGGCCCGGCTCAAATCTCGGGACTCACAAACTGAGCCCGGCAGGCACGATGAGTCAGGCAGGCCCGGTGAGCCCGGTAGGCCCGGTGGGCCCGGATATCTGGCAGGCCCGCCTCCAAAACCGGGCCCGGTAGCGGGCCGGGCTTTGAGCCAGAGCCGGGCCAGTATCGGGCTGGGCACAACACAAAATTTTTCGTGCGCGGGCCCAAGCCAGACCAGCCCGGCCCAGGATCCGGAGCCCACAGCACGACCCGGGGACAACCCCAGCTATTAGCTTCCACAATCCATATCACCTAAACAGTGGTGCACTTCAATGCAGCGAAAAATGGAAATTTTTAATGAACATCTTTAATCAATTTAAATGCTTTGCCGCTAACAGAATTGGGAAGGTTGTAAAGTCCAAAAGAAAATCCACAAGAGCGGTTTTTGCTTTTGGGAGAAAATGTCTGCGTCATCGTCCGTCTGTACTCTCTAGTTGTCAATAGAAATACTTTATGTAATGAATTACAAGGCTAGTATTCCTATGTATCTCGTTTCCAGGAATACAAGTCAATCCCGAGAATATTTCATGTTTATCTTGTAAATCCTGCAATTTGGATATCTCATTCGTCGAAAAAGTAAAAGCTTCTTTAGTATTCGCTACAAGAAGCTCTTGAGACTACGGTGAAAAATGCACAAATCACCTGTGAAAACTATAAAAACCACCGTTACTGGTTTTACCGAACAGGGGGAGATTTGTAGAAAATGGCAAAATTCCTGCAATTATTTGTGCGGCTGTAATTACTGTTTTAAGATAAAGTTGTATTCTCATTTAACATTTAATAGGTACAATCTTTGTTTGTTGCAGGATCTGCTTTGACGGCTGGGCAGGTTCAGGCCCTGCTGGTAGGTTAAATGGCTTAATTAGTACTTATATTAATTAATAATTAATTGATTAATAACTTATATTAATATGGTAAATTAACAAGTATACGTATGTATCATCTTTGAAAGCTAGCGGCAGTTGTGGAAATATCCCATGTTTTTTGAAGTTCTCCAGCATATGGTTAAGCTTTCAAAACATTATTTTAAAGCATTTTAAATTAGTTTATTAATTTTTTGAAAACATTCTTTCAAGCATAGATGTGTTTGTTCACATCGTGAAATAGGTTCACGGCTAACTTATTGTTTACTTAAATTGTTTATTTTAATTTAGTTTATTGTTTAATATTTTAATTTAGTCTATTGTTCAATTTAATCCATGTTTTGCTTTTGTTGTAGGAAGAAGATCGATTGATCCTCCGTCCTGTTCCGGAGCGGGGACACCGTAAGTTCTTTGTGCTAGAGTTGGGACCGGTTCCATTAGAACCGGTTGGAACCGGAACCGGAACCGGAACCGAACCGGAAGGAATTTTGAACCGGAACCGGAACCGGAACCGGAACCAGAACCGGAACCGGTAGAATTTGGAACCGGCCGGTTCCACTCTTAAAAATGGACTTGAACTAATTTTTGCAGGAGTTTAAATTTTGCAAAAGCTGGAATTTGTTGTTGCCATTCAGTGTTGCCATTCATTCATATTATCTTTTTCAAACTACTGACTGAAATTGAAACTAAAGATCTAGTTTGAACTGAAACTAAACAAATTTAGACCTGAAGGCGAAATATGTAGGATGAGACTGATAATAATTAAGAATTTCAAACTAAACGTGAAATGAAGGTACAATTATTGGCACTGAAACTGAAGCTGAAAGTCCGTAGAATAAATTTAGAGCCTAAACTGGAAACGACATAGATTCAGCATCCACTGAAGGTGACACAAACTCCCCGCTTCCCCTTTTCAGGTGATCGAGGCACGTTTCAGCTTTCGCTGAAGCCGAGGCAAAGAATTAAGAGAAATTTCAATTATTTCTTTGACTCAACATTAGTGACATTATCCCGTCTGAGTTAAGACAAAAATTAAATGTTAAACATACTTGAAGAATTAGGAACATCTATTGCAAGGGAAAAATTCTACTTCCTTTATTCTGGAATTTCGTAATTTTTTGTTTTCATGCTTCTGATTTTTCAAATTTTGTTAAGTAATTTTGTGTGTCTCACAAAATGCAGTTGTGAAAATGTCTCTAAATTACTTTTAACGAATTTTTGAAATTTTCTGTTCTAAAATTCCAATTGTAATTGATGAAAGACGGGCACTTTCGTTCAGACGCCGATTGAAAATTTTAACCAGCTTTGAGCTTACATGTCTGAATATTAACCTCATATGTAGAAAAGATGAGAGCTCGATGGGATGTAGTCGGAAATTGAGTATATCTTCTCAAAAAAATTGGTAAATGGAAGGTGGTGTTGTCAGCAAGCAAGATTGAAGCAATGTTTTTTAAAAAATGTAGTAAATTTTACAGGAGTAGAAAACTTCGAAATTTGAGTACTTAATTTCTAATTTTTAAGCAATCGGCATCTGAGACGAAAGTCAATCAAAGTTCAGGTAATGAACAGCCTGTAAAAGTAATCTGTTAGCTATTTTGTTTAATCAAGCGACTGTACATTTCTTCGTTAAATGTAACTTTAATATGTATGTTCTTCTTTCCAATTTGGCTTTCAGCTTTTAAATATTTTAAATGCATTTAAATTTTCTGGAAACGATTTGCTGCGTTAGAGACACTGTACTCTTTTTAAAGGAATAAAAAATTTAAGCTCCAGTATATCTCAATTATCAGCACGTTTTACTGAAACGTTGTGCAGCTTTACAAGATTCTGTTCAGAAGGCGCTGTCTGCATTTAGATGCACAGTAGAATCTCACCGTTAATTATACGAACAATTTGCTCGACCATAATTAATTAATTTTTTTAAAAGATTTAATGTATGTTGTGCATATAGTAACAGCATTTGTAATGGAGCAAACTCAAACTAAGGCAAAAACTTTAAAATTCAAAGTAAACAAAAACCCAGTTGGTTATTATCGCATTACCTATTCCAATTGTTTTGCAATATTGCTTTATAATTTTGATTGTATAACCCTTGCTGGGAGCCTGCATCCAATATTAAATAATGTTAAAATGTGACTACGAATTTTGTACTTGGAACCGGGAACCGGAAGCTAGAACCGAAACCGGAACCGGAACCGGTACTCTAGAACCGGAACTGGAACCGGTTTTGAAAATTGGAACCGGTCCCAACTCTACTTTGTGCCTTGTTACATGTATATTATGGGGAGCGCGTTAGCGCTCCACCCAGAATATGGAAAATTTGACGGAATGTGTAAAATCTGGACATTGACAAATTGCAGCAAGTGAAGCTGGGCTCTCATATGGCGTATTTGGCATGGTCCAAGGGTGGACTACTGCTTAGGCTACATTAGATGACGGTCGGTCTCCGATGACGTCCTGACCACGGGTCGACCCCCCCCCCCAGACCTGGACCTCATCCCTACACCCAGAGGATCCCCTCACCCACCCTCAGAATCCGGATTTTTTTGAGTTTTTGGGCTAAAAACTGGAAAAGTCCGGTTGTCCGGCTGCCTACCCCCCCCCCCCTGAACTTTCCCTCCTGCACAGGTCTGCAGTAGAGCCAAACACATAGGAGCTACTGGGCTGAGTTTTTGTATTCGAATAGGAACCCCTATCACAGGTGGGCAAGGGGGAAAGGGGGCGGGGAGGGAAATTCCCCCCCCCTCGGCGAAGCGTCCACAAGGGGTCGCGAAATGCTACCACAAGGGGTAAGAAAATTGGCCACAAGGGATAAGAAAATTGCTCAAAAAATAGATTTTACGACTAAAATTTCCAAAACTTCCGAAAAACGTGTTTTGGCTAAAACAATCGCTATTTTTTGTTAGAAAATGGCAAAAATCGCTTAAAAATTACTTTCATTGGTATCTTTAAGAAAAGTCGCTCACACAAGGGGTACCCAAATTTGCTTCCACAAGGGTCAGTGAAATTTGACCTCCCGTTCAGGTATGACCCTATATGGTGAATCTAAAAGGCATATTAGTTTCGCTCTAGGAAATATCCATGGGGCTCTGGTGGACCTGATGGAGGAGGGTCCCAACCGAGTCGCAAGTTCAACTTCAGTCTCTTATACAGAAAGGTCCACAGTGCGCAGGACTTTCATATTTGGCATATGGGGTGGGCTAAAGAAGGACTACAGAATAGGCTATAGTAGGATTCTTCCGGACTCCTGAGGCACCCTGACCAGGGGTCCGGACCGAGCACCGGCCCAAAATGGTCCAAGTCGAATTTTCCAGAAGTGGCCAAGTTTGGTATCAAATGAAAGCCCTTGGTGAGGCGATCACTTTTTGTCATTGGAGGATCCCTTTAAAGTGGATCCATCGGCCTGTGGCGCCCTGTCCAAAGATCTGGACCGGTCCAAAATGGTCAAAAATCAAAATGTCTGAAATTGGTCAAGTTTGGTATAAAATGAAAGCCCATGGTAAGGCCAACAAGTTTTGTCATTGGAGGACGAGGACCCCTCTAAGTGGGCCTATTGGACTGTGGCGCCCTGTGCAGGCGTCCTAAATTGGTCAAAAATGAAACTTTCCAGGTCCAAAACATACAAATATCAAATTTTTAAGATTCTTAGCACTGTTTGAGGCAGATAAAAATCATGCAGGCGGTTTTAAAAAGCAGAAACTACGCCTAAACTACACCACGCCAAACCAACTCACTGTTAACTGCTATTACTGTAACTAGAATACTAACTGTATACGTTGTTAATTCACAACAATTCAAAGTTTCATTTGTTGACAATAATCAAAATGCTCTCGGTCTGTCAGCCCCCGAAAATTTTTAGCCTCGGATTTAGTTTCACACTCTATACTATACATGTGCTTGGGGTAGGGTTGTGGAAGGTTTACCCGCCTCCCCCGCCGGACCTAGACCTCAACTCTACAAAATCCGGATTTTCCAGGTTTTCTGGGCCCAGTAAATACCGGAAAAATCCAACCCGCGGCCGCCGGTTCACCCCCCCCCCCTCAAAAACTTCCCCTCCTGCACATGTCTGCTCTACACCATTCTTCTTCAAAATCTTCCTGCTCTAGCGCCGACAGTACTGGGTCAAAAACTGTAGTGTCAAGGAAGGTACGGCAGGGCCGGCCTGCGTACGACCGACCGGGGGCTGACCGGAAAATCCTGGGTTGGCCTCGAGCACCAGGGGGTAAAATGGGAAGGACCCTGAGATCTTAGCTCTAGAGTTGTTCACTGACCCAATGTTTTGTGGACCGGTGCCGGTGCGCCTGCCTTCATCGGCCAGTTGGCCTGAGTTGAGTAGCCGGTGAAGGTGGTGGCGGGCCCAGGCTTCGGAGTCCGGGCCTATCACTGGGCTCTCGGTCTAGTAGCGGGGCCTGGGATCGGGCAGGGCCTGGGCCGGGCCAGGGATTTGGATAAATTTTCCCAGAATCCGAATCCAGAATAAATGCTTGAAAGTTGAAATTGAAAGAAACGTCTTAAAGTGGTGATTCCCTTTGGTCACATAAAGTTGCACCATTATTACTCATTCATTACTTGGAGTTAAGAAGCCATTTTTATATCAAAATGCAGCTTAACATTTGTCTTTTTTACCTGCATACCAGGAAACTACAAATGTTGTTTTTCTAAAATGTTTTAACACTTTTTAGAAGAAGTATAATTAACCAGATTTTTTGCAGACTAAACTTGTCAAGCGGTTACTTTAGCTAGAAACCAGCAATCTGGGCAACTAAAAAAGCGTCCCTGGGTATTGTGCAGAACAGAGATGGAACCGGGTCACCGGGTCAGTTCGGGTCACGTTTTGGACCGGGTCACCGGGTCACCGGGTCAGGAGCTTCGACCCGGTCTTGACCCGGTTTTCTGAATTTACATCAAATTTTACAAATGTTTAGGTTAAATTTTTGTTTGATGTGCAATATTAATTTGTTTATTTCTTATATTTTAGTCTTGAGCATTTTCGCAGCGGTTTATAAACTGTCTGTATCTGGCAGATTATTGTTTAGCTTTATCGGTTCATGATTATGGCATAAATCATAAATTTAATACTATATATTATATGGTTTTCAGACAGTTTTTGCAACCAAGGTAAATGTTGAAGATAAGCGAATCATTTAATTTAATTTAACTTAACGCAATAGTTAATAAAACCAAATTTTTAAAAGGACTCCTTCTCCGCGTTTTTGAACAAGTATTCATATTTTAGACTGAAAAATTTAGCAGACGGATAAATTGTTGGTTTTCTCAACTAATTTCTGCATAAGTTTAGAAAATGCTACAGCTACTATTAAATATATACTTTTTTTAAAACCAAGGGAAACATAGAGTCATGGTTATTCTTTCGGGGTGGTCATGGAACATTAGAAGTCAAAATTTTAGCGTTTTGGGGAAAAATCAGAATTTTTTGGCAGTTTTTGAATTTTCTGGAAAGCCGGGTCACCGGGTCAGGGCTCAACCGGGTCACCGGGTCAGGGCTCAATCGGGTCACCGGGTCACCGGGTCACCGGGTCAAGCCTAAGTGACCCGGTTCCATCACTGGTGCAGAACACATCTGTTAAGTACCAGCCCTCCAGCTTGTATGATGAATGCTCCACAATCCTTGGAAAAAATTGGTAGTGTTTTTGGAAAAACTACATTTTTTACGATAGCGGCCTACGGGATAACAGTTGGAAGTCTATGGCGCGTCGGATAATTTGCCCCTGTGATACCTTCAGATCGACGCCATTAGTTTAATTGTAGCGCTTGCGTAGTTCAAAGAAATGATGGATTATTTGATTTCTGCAAAAATGACAAGGTTTGGACGCCAAAACAAGAAAATCGGCTATATCTCACGGTAGAAAGAAGCTATAAAGTTAGTTTAAATGGCAAAAATAAGAAGCCCAATGAGATCTTTCGAATGACTATAGTCATAACTGTATAGCTGTTGCCGAACTTTCAGAAATTGGGAAAAACTGCCCTGACCAGAAATCTCGAATTTTTGAATCGGCATTGCGCGGATGGTGTTAGAACACTAAAAGAACTTATTTCGGAAAGTTTCGTCAATTTTCATCCTGATTTACGCCGCCAACCAACAATATGTGCCCAAAATGAATCACCATCTTACAGCTACGCTCATATTTAAAATTAAAGAAAAGAAGATTTTAAAGAAAGATTCTTTTGAAAGAAAGAAAGAATCTTTCAAAATAAAGCAGGATGAAAGAAAGTTAAGGTAATTAATCCCATTAGTCAAGTGTAATTTCATCCCTTCCAGCTGAAGCTGTGTGCGTTTCTTGCACACAATGTCAATGCATAAATGTGTCACGTGTCATTCAAAATT
This sequence comes from Trissonchulus latispiculum, assembly GCA_030248195.1. NCBI lineage: Eukaryota > Metazoa > Nematoda > Enoplea > Enoplida > Ironidae > Trissonchulus > Trissonchulus latispiculum. The sequence continues at coordinate 18,447 of JASAND010029016.1, read as the reverse complement.
TTGAACTTTCCCTTAAGCTTGGCTTATTGCAGGAAGAAAAAGGAATTTTATTTTTAAAGAAAGAAAGAAAATTCATTTCCAAATATTCTTTTTTTTAAGTTAAATAAGAGCTTAGCTGTAAAACCGACATTAGATAAAGATAGATAGATAGATAGATATAAATGAAGGTTTAGCATGGATGGGTATTGTAACATCGAAAGTTTCCAATATTTTTGCATTGTGACCATTACTCAAGTTTCATTATTTTGCGACTGCTATATCTAGATTTTGGGTCTAGGACAATCCGGGTCCAACTAAATTTGGACGTAAATTTATGTCCAAATATAAATTTTGAATTTGGACGTAAATTTAGACCCGGTGCCAGCTCTGGGACGGCCTGCCTGTTTCTCGCCGCTCGTCCTGTTTCTCGGCAACGTTCAGTATCAGGAAAGTTTGATTTAAAATATCAATTTTTTTATCCGTAATTAAGGGGGGGGCGACTAAAATGGGGGTGCCCCGAATTTGTTCGATTGACCTACTTTTTGGTGGAGATTTAGAGCGTGGGTGGGGTCAAAAAATACGGGGTACTCAGATCTTAGCTGCCTTCCAGCCATGTGCAGCCGTCGCGTTTATGTGCCCGACCCCCACTTTTCACAACTACCAGCATAATCAATTAAAAACTTCTGCTGGCTGCAAACCCCTAGCTGCAAGGTTGACATTCGCCTGTGTGATTTGGCAGACGTGTCCCTACCTGCTGAAAAATACTAGACGTCTGTATCTTATCCACATCTAAGGGAATTACTCTTCAAAGTTGATGTTTCGGCAAAAATTTAAAAATTTTCAGCTATCGAAAGGAAAATTTTATCACTGGTATAAGGCTGTAATTTGGCATAAAAGGAGTCCCTATAGGAGTACTTAACTTAATTTAGACTTTTAAAATTCCAAAATTCCTGAAAATTTCTAAAAATTGTCAACTGTCAAAAATAGTCAATTGGCACCGGGACTTAACCACCGAGGCTGGCATCGGGCACCAAGCCCAGGTGCATCCTTAATAAAATGTATCATTTCGTTTAAATTTATATACTTTTCGAAAATGTCTTGGTGTTTTTTCCACAAACATCAGCAATTTGGGTTAATTTCTATATTTCGGCAACACATCTCAAGAACATTATAAGTTAAAATAGTTTAGAAGCTTTAAATAGTTTATTTCACATTATTGACAGTTTTAAATAAATTTAATAGCACAGTATATAATCCTTTAGCATTTGAAACATTTTGCGTGTATCTTGCGGGCATCAGTTAACTGCGGGCACCAGCTTGCGGGTAGTGGGGCGGGGCTGGTCGCCAAAATGGTACCAGCTTCCAACTCTGGGGGGGGGCAATGGGAAAGACCCTGTGCGAGTGCGAGACGCACAAAATGTGAGAATTATGCAAAAAATCGTCATTTTGCACAAATTTCACGTTCTCCTAATAATTTCTTGCTCATTATCTTTTTTTAGTAATTAGTAATTTATTATTTAACCAGCCAACAACAAATACATACAAAATACTAAACCATAGACATATTTTGGTACAGCAATACAGCACAATTACTGGTTATGTGGAATCAGGTTGGGCCGAAATCCGACTACAAATACCCGACTAGTGTTTGAGGCCGGCCGGGGTTTCACCGGCCGGCTGCCGACCGGCCGCCGGCCGGCCCGGCCGAACCCATCGGCCGGCCGGCCGGCTACCGGCCTGTTGCAGTTTGCAGTGCAGTTATTATAACTGCAAAGATATTTATCTTCGGATATTATCTCAGAAAAATAGCTCAGCATAGCATAAAAAATTAGCAAAACTAGATTTGGATTCCAATTTAAGCTTAGCTGCCCTATTTTGTAAATTTCTGATTGGTGATTTGTATCCCAGCCGGCGGCCGGCCGGCCGGTCGGCCGTTAGCCGGCCGGCCTCACCGGCCGGCCGGCGAGCAAAAGTCGTCGGCCGGCGGCCGGCCGCCGGCCGGCTTAAGGTGCTGGTATCGTTTTGTGCAGTGCTTTTGTGGGTATTTTTTGAAACGCCATAAGTTTCGCAATTTTATGAGTTGGAAAGAGCTTTATACATCATTTTAAAGCTTATAATCTGTAGATTCTCATGAGAGTACGAAACATGTAAAAATCCGCAAAAAATAGCGAAAATGTTCTGACATAGTGACATCTGACATGCTGAGTATAGACCAAAAATTTTTGAACATCGATTTCTCAAAACTGTGGAATCAGCCAAAATTTTATCTTATGCTGTCCTATAAAGGACATGTGTGCCGAGGGACATTTTTTTGGATTTGGCTTAGCAGGTCTTAACAGTCAAGAAAATCCACTAAATGTGCGGTGACACGAAATTTCGCAACTTTGCATTGAGTTTTCTCGCAACTGGAGATGTTTTAACTCAAACGAAGAAAAATGTCCCTCCGCAATAGTGCGAATTCTCATTTTGCCAAAACTCACGCGAATCCATTGGGTAGTTTTTGAGAAATCGATGTTCAAAACAAAATAATCGCAATTTTGCCAAAAACGTTTTTCGACCAAATCTCTAGCTTAGAGCAACAAACTCCGGCTAATAGGCATTGATAAAATGTGCAATGAGACTGTGTATCGATCGAGTATAAAAAAACCAAAATTGTCCGTACGATTTGGCAGTAATATTGAAAAAACTGATTTTCTCGAAAACGTCCATTTTTGGACCAAAAAAATCGTTTTTGCTTATACTGACTTAACCATTAGAGATAGCTCAAAAGTTGTAAAGCAAAAATGTTCATTTTTGCGCCCTCTTTCCAGCCATACCAACCAATCTGGTGTCTCGACTATGGGCTGAGAGAATAATGGCAAAAACCAAAAATTTCTTATCTTTGCACCTAAAAATGCGGGACTGGTCCTACAATGTTAAAGAGCACCGAAATAGTATATTTGAAAAGTTTCATCCACTTCCATAAAGAATTAAACCCTATAGGGTCAAATTTACACAAAGCGATACCAGCACCTTAAACCGGCCGGCCTCAAACACTATACCCGACCCCCTGGTAATTGCTGAAATATTTTCCAACTGGTTGCGAAACGAGTGTATGGTAGAAGCTGACACAATTTCTTCCGGTAAACAATTCCAAAGTTTGACGACTCTCACTAAAAAAGTGTTTTCTTAAATCTAATCTTACTGAATTGATTTTTTGCTTTAGCCCATGTCCTCTCGTTGACAAATTGACATATTCAAAAAAATTTGGTAAATTCCAATTCAATAAGGCCGTGCACAATTTTATAGGTCATAACAAGATCTCTACGCTGTCTGCGCAATTCAAGAGTGTCCAGTTGCAAAAGTTTTAAACGTTCATGATATGGAAGCTGTGAGCATCCAGGAATTCTTTTTGTAAAAACCTTTTGGACCTTTTCAACTATCTGAATGTCTTTCAGCAAGTACGGATTCCATACCTCAGTTGCATATTCTAACTTAGGTCTTACGTAGATAGTATAAAGTTTGACCAGAAATGTTCTAGATGTTGACAAAAAGTTTCTAAAAATTAGATTGACCATTTTAAGACCAATTTTTGCTAGATGCAAGCAGTGAGCGGAAGCCTTAAGATTTGATGATAATACTAACCCCAGATCTCTTATTTCGTTAACCATAGGTATTGCTGTGTTTTACATAAAATACTGCCTAGCAGCATTATTATGACCAAAATAAACCATATTTGACTTTTGAAAAGCAATTTTTAATTGGTTCCTTTTTGCCCACTCTTCAATGTTATGTAGATCTTGTTGTATCAAATCACAAGACTAAGCATCTGTATACACATGATAGAACTTCGTATCATCAGCATAAATTTTAGCAAGCATACAGGTCAAACAATCTTCAATATCATTCCTAAACAACGTAAACAGTCTTGACCCCAGAATACTACCCTGGGGTACACCAGAGATAACTTGTCGCAAAGAGGACTTAGATCCATTAATAGATACATACTGTTGCCTATTGGTTAAATACTCTTTAATCCAACTTAACAATTTACCAGAAATACCATAAGAACGTAACTTAATAAGCAGCTTTTTGTGTGATACTGAATCAAAAGCTTTTGCTATATCCAAATATAATACATCCAAAAGTTTCATTTTGTCCTAGGGCGTCTGTCCACTCATTGAGCGTCTCTAACAGTTGACTTACTGTTGATCGCTTAAGCCTAAAGCCATGCTGACTATTAGTGATTAACCTATTACTTTCGATGTGATTAGTTAAAGCTTCATCAACAACAGATTCCATAACTTTAGAGCATGAGCAGAGCAAGCTAATAGGCCTATAATTTTGAACTTTAAATTTTGAACCTTTTTTATGAATAGGAATGATTTTTGCACATTTCCATTCAGTCGGTAAACACCCAGATTCATAGCTAAGCTTGAATGTCAAAGATAGAGGGCATGCCAAATGGGCAAATTTAAGGTGGTGATTCCTTTTGGGCACAAATTGTTGGTTGGCGGCGCAAATCAGGATGAAATTTGGCGAAACTTTCCGAAATACATTATTTTAGCGTTCTAACACCCTCCGCGCAATCCCGGTTCAAAAATTCGAGATTTCCGATCAGGGCGGTTTTTCCTAATTTCTGAAAGTTTGGCAGCAGCTATACAGTTATGACTATATTCATTTGAAAGATCTCGTTGAGCTTCACATTTTTGCTTTTTAAAGCAACTTTCTATCTTTTCTCTAGCGTGCGATATAGCCGATTTTCTTGTTTTGGCGTCGAAAACTTGTCATTTTTGCAGAAATCAAATAATCCATCATTTCTTGAACTACACAAGCCGGAAAATCAAACTAAGGGCGTCGATCTGAAGGTCTCACAGGGGCAAATTATCCGATGGATGATCGTCTTCCAACAGCTATCCCGTAGGCTGCTATCATGAAAAATGTAGTTTTTGCAAAAACACGACCAATTTTTTTCCAAAGATTGTGGAGCATTCACCATGCAAGTTGGAGGGCTGCTACTTAACAAATGAGTTCTGCACAAATATATCCAGGGACGTTTTTTTAGTTGCCCCGATTACTCTAGCTAAAGTAATCGCTTGACAAATTTGGAAAAAGTAGGCAAAATACAGGTTACGCACACATTTCAGCTTATTTCTCTATAACGAAGACCGATTTCACAATAAATAAAAAATCGTCCCCAGCTATTTGATGGAGTTATCGAATGACATAACGAATGTCTCGCGAAAAAATTTACTTGAGTCTGCAAAAAATCTGGAAAATTATACTTCTTTTAAAATGTGTCAAAAATATTGTTAAAACGCAACATTAGTTTCATGGTATGCATTAAAAAGAGAAAATGTCAAGCTACATTTTGACATAAAAATGGCTTCTTAACTCCAAGTAATGAACGAGTAATAACGGTGCAAACTTTTGTGTCCAAAGGGAATCACCACCTTAACTAAAAACCATTGAGGAATATGATCTGGTCCTAAGCTTAGCTTAGGTTTCTGTTTTTTAATGTGTTTTAGTACGTTATCGACACTAAAGTCACAATTTTCTAAATTAACGATTGTCCTATTTGCGAAATCGAAATTAACTCCATCGTCATGACTAAACACAGAAGCAAAATAATCATTAAAAGCTGTGGCTTTACTATGGTCATCCGTTAGCAAATCGTCCACATCTGATTTCAATATCGGAATATGTTAATTTCGATTTGACAAAGGACCAGTACTTATTTTCGTTTCTGCTATTAAGTACATGTTGCTCCCGTTTGTATAAATCACATCTTTTACTGTGCCGTGCTTTACGCGCAGCTGAAAGCCAAAGTTTCGTTATCTCAAGGTTTTCGAGAAAGCTTAAATTTTCGGTGCTGCCGAAGTTGCATGTTATGTAACCTCCTTGTGTGTTTGCTATAGCGTTGTTTGTGCAAGTTTGGTCTTCTTTTTGGTATAAAGAGCGAAAAGCACTCATGAATTTTCAGTTTAAAAGTTTGCCACAAATCATTAATATTATCGTTATCATAAAATAAGTCATCCCAATCACAGTTTGCCAGAAAGTTACAAATACTAGCAGTGTATGCTTGCACAAAATTATAACATGATACAGTCTCATTATTTACTCCAATATTAAATGGACCAAAACAACCTTGTACAATGAAATGATCAGAAGTTGCAAAAGCCGAACCAACATCAACGCTACTAATAAAATTATCATCATTACAAAATATAAGATCCAGTATGTTTCCGCCACAATGCGTTGCGGCAGTAACATATTGAGTAAAACCAAACTCTAGCATTTCAGACAGAAAAATCATATCTACCTCATTATTCGGTAACTCGGTACATGTACATACATGTACATGTACCGGTACATACTCGGTAACTCTATTCGAAAGCCATTAAATTTGTTACACAAATCTTCTGATATCTGCCGAACATTGTGGTAAATGCAAATGCTTCAAATTAGGTATCATTCGGTAGCTGTTGATGAGCTGAACAACTTTTCTAATAGAACTATGTGCCTGAAATGTTGTATCTGCAAGTTAGAGCTAGTTAAAGTTTGAGAGCACAGATAGCTAAAAAGGTTCAGTTCACGATTGAAGATTGCATTGCGAACGACTTAGTGGCTATGCTGGAGTCGTTTTAGCACTGAAATATTAGCCAACCAACAGGATTAATTTGCCGTATTAGTCGACCCCAATTTCGCTGCCGTTCTGTCTCCACATGACCTTGGAAGGCAAAATACAGAAATTTCAAGTTATCCAATTTTGACCCTAAATATCACTGTCGTCGTTTGGTTTCGAACTCTCATATTTTGTCGTGTTTTTGATAACATGTGTACCTATACTGTGTGTGAAGATGAGCTAAATCCGTGACTATCGATTTTGACCCAAGGCGACCCTTTGACCCTTTACCGGCCGGTCGGTCACCACTCACCAGTCAAAACGGCCGAGTGACGGTTCGAAGGCGATAAATGCCTTGCTGGATGCCCTATGGAAGACAAAATAACTGTTTTCGTACTTCAAAGACCTATTTACCGAGGAAATGAAACCGTTGAAATATAGGATTGACAGTCCGGCCAGAGAAGACCGACCGGCGGAATGCTCCAGTAGACCGGTCGACGGACTGCTTGCCGTTTTTCACCCGGCCGGTCAACAACACTAATACGACCCCTGTATATGGCAAATTAGAGGCTTATAGCTTGCACCAAAATTTTGTTTTCTTAGCCATAAAGTTTAGCATTTTCGTAGAAACTTAATTTTTAAGGAGCTATCACTTAGCTATAGACAAGAGTACATAATACATAAGAGTATGACAAGCATCATACACTATGTATTATGAGCTGGCTACATCCTCTGCACGCTATCGGCTGACCCCCCATAAATCAGACCCCCCTTGACCCCGCCCCTTTACATGCACGGGTTCCAAACGGGGGGTCGGGGTCTATGTTAATAATTACATGTTAAACTTGACGGGGCCCCAATTTGTGTATGGGTTTTAAGCTTGTATGATTTACACATCTGTGTACAAAATATGCAAGCACGAGCCCGATCCCCCGTTTGGACCCCGGACATGTATAGGTGCGGGGTGAGGGGGGTTTGATTTATTGGGAGGGTCAGCCGATAGCGCGCATCGGATGTAGCGAGCTCATAATACATAGAGTATGCTAGCTGTCATACTCTTATGTATTATGTACTCTTGCTATAGATAAGGTACAGCCGCCTGGTATTTTTCTGCTGTCGTGTTTACATTATCCCAATTATTATCATATTATGGTCTAGGGTCTACTAGCCGACAGTAGCCTTTAAATAATTTTGTTGGTAGTTGTGAGAGAAAAAGTGGTCGGGCACGTAAACCGTGACCACTGTAACCGGCTAGGATGCAGCTATGTAGGATCTCTGGACCCATGCGCGTGCGTAAAAGTAGCCCAATTGGACTAACTCGAGGCAACTCGATTTCAGTAGCTCCTCTCTTATGGAAAGGGGGAGGGACGGACCTAGGTGGAGGATTCGAACGTAGAAAAAATTAAGGAGAAAATTTGCGAAAATGGCAACAAACCAAAACATTTCACACCTTCGGCGCAAATTCCCTTTTCTACATTTTAACAGCATATTTATTGCGTGTATGAAGAAAAGGCTCAAAATGCATCCGAATTCCGATTTGTCGGAGAAAACGGCTAAGTTTGTCTAAAAAAGTGTTGTATTTTAAAAACTCTTCTGGTTTCCATAAATTTCTCGACTTCGTTTCTCCACCGATTGTATTGTAAAAACAAAAAATTATTCAACAAACCTCCTCCCCCCCTGTGAAAACATTTTACCGCCACACCCGTCACCAAATCCTGAATTCGCTAGTTATGGAAAGGGTAACTATTTTTCGATTCTTCACTATTTCGAATTTTACTCATATTCACGAATTTTGTAGTCTCCATGTGAAACAAGACAAGATCGATTTGCATAACATTACTTCGCATGATCTGGTTCCAGTTCTAGCTCTCGGTTCGATTCCAGATGGTTCTAATATCAAAATAAATGCAGCATAAATCGAAATCATTAAAGTTCATTACATTTCTGAACTGTTAATATTGAATTTGTAAAATTCATCCGCAAATCAAACCCTAGTGACCTCCCCGCAAATCAGTACCGCGTTGAAAAGAGGGGTACGCTCACTCGCTCTATGATTATATGCTGAAGCTCGGAGACACAAGCACTACGTGAGCGCATTTTACGTCTGTTTGAGGTTTTTGACACAAACATAGCGCACGAAATTTTTTGAAGTGACTAGCGAACAGAGCATAGCTTTCGCTCTGATAACATAGAGCTTGCTTAGTGGCATACTTTTATCGTTATGTACCCTTTTTTGTACTTATCTGTACCATAAGTATACTTTCAGTGAAAATTATTTCAGAATTTTTTCATGTATAATCTCGTTTCCCTTAATTTGAAAAGTGAAACTGCGACTTTTAGCGTAAATACGCGGCAACAAAATATATAATTTTTGGTTTATTTTCAGGGTGTCAGGAGCCCGGCTGCGGAAGGTCATTTACCACCTTGCGTGGCCTTCACATCCACGCCGGGCGAATGCACCGGCCACCTCCCGCGCTGGAGCAGGCGGTGGGTCAGCCAGCCGGTCAGCAGGGTCCTGCAGGTGGGGACGGGCACCCCTGTGACTTGTGCGGTCGCGAGTTCGCCACCGTACGTGGTATGCGGATTCATCGCTCCAAGATGTAAGTCCTTCCAGTTTCCACTTTAAATCAGTTCTTAGCTATGAACATACCGCGGATATGCTAGGAACTAAAGAATCTTTTCCTTTGACATAGGCTTCTAAGGTCAATGATTATTTTTGAGGTATTGTTTGCTTGAAGGTGGTGATTCCCTTTGGTCACATAAAGTTTGCACCATGATTACTCATTCATTACTTGGAGTTAAGAAGCCATTTTTATATCAAAATGTAGCTTGACATTTTCTTGTTTTAATGCATGCCACGAAACTAATGTTACTTTTCTAAAATATTTTTAACACATTTTAGAAGAAGTATAATGTTCCAGAATTCTTGCAGACTCAAGTAAATTTTTTCGCGAGACAAGGGTTAGATCATTCGATACCTCCATCAAATAGCTGGAGACGATTTTTTGTTTATTGTGAAATCGCTCTTCGTTGTAAAGAAATAAGCTGAAATGTGTACGTAGCCTGTATTTGCCTACTTTTTCCAAATTTGTCAAGCGATTACTTTAGCTAGAAAGCAGCAATCGGGGCAACTAAAAAATCTCCCTGGCTATATTTGTGCAGAACACATTTGTTCAGTAGCAGCCCTCCAGCTTTCATGGTGAATGCTCCACAATCTTTGGAAGAAATTGGTCGTGTTTCTGCAAAAACTACATTTTCTATTATAGCAGCCAACAGGATAGCAGTTGGAAGACGATCATGCGTCGTATAATTTGTCCCTGTGAGACCTTCAGATAGACGCCCTTAGTTTGATTTTACGGCTTGCGTAGTTCAAGAAATGTTGGATTATTTAATTTCTGCAAAAATGACAAGTTTTCGACACCAAAACAAGAAAATCGGCTATATCTCACGGTAGGGAAGAGCAAGAAACTTGCTTAAAAGCAAAAATGTGAAGCTCAATGAGATCTTTCGAATGAATATAGTCATAACTGTATAGCAGCTGCCAAACGTTTGGAAATGTAAAAAACCACTCTGACCGGAAATCTCGAATTTTTGAATCGGGATTGCGCGGAGGGTGTTAGAACTCTAAAAGAACTTATTTTGGAAAGTTTCCTCAAATTTCATCTTGATTTACGCCGCCAACCAACAATATGTGCCCAAAAGGAATCACCACCTTAAGAGCAGACAGATATCTATAACCTAACATTTCAAACGGAGGATTATTAGGGGAATCGTAAAACAGCTTTTTCCAAGGCCAAATTTTGATAATTATTCATTATAATGTTTCATATTTCAGCACGTTGAACTCAGTCTATATTTGTTTGAATATTAGAGACCTGCACGGGCCTATATTAGGGCCGGCCCCTGAAATGTTTTAGCCCGCTCGGCATGGCCCGTCAAAATCTTCGGCCCGCCCGGCCCTAACCGGCCCGGCTTGTGCAATTTTTCCATTTCGTCCAAAACTGCAATAGTACAGTTATTCCGTACAAAATTACATTTTCCTAAGCCAGATCTTTCAAAAATCGAACTTGTGCTTTTGAGTATGTTTTTAACGATGTTTTTTAACAATTTTCAAGTTTTCGTTGCTCTAGCTCAATTTTTATTTCTAATCAGCAAAACGCCACGTTGTAACATTTATATACTTTATTTTATTTATTAAACCAGTGTTTTTGTAAATTGCATAATTTTGATAAGATTTTAAATCCAAAAGAAATAATAAGGTTTGCTTATGTAGTATGCGGATGTTAAAGAGTTAAAGAGCACCAAAATATTTTATCTGGAAGGTTTTATCCACTTTCATGAAGAATTCGAGCTTGTATGGTCAAATTTACAGCAAAGGATAGCACCACTTTTAGTGTTAAAATGACATTGAAGAATTGAGGATTTGGCACTAAATATGTGCCGTGCTTTAGCTTTTTAGTCAACAAATTGAAAGTATTAAAGTACTTTTTCAGAACTTTTTGTACTATAAAGTTGCATCGCACTACAACAGCTGCAATGAGAGTAATGCTTTGTATAATTTCTGGAGCTTCAAGAAAGGAGGTATATACATATTCATGAAAATGTAGAAACTGTGAAAGCCAGTGTTTAGTGAAAACGAAACATGTTCAGGAAGAACAAAAATCTCCGAAGCAAAAGCTCAAGTCATTATTCCCCTAGTAAAATCTGGCAAAAACAGATGGCGGGCTGGACAGTCGGCCCCTACCTTGTGCCGGCCCGTAAACACCGCACCGCGGACCGTAAATGCAGGTCTCTACATACTTTTTGCGTGTATAACAGACAAAAACAATCCATCTGTATAGATCTTGTCCAGTTTGGCTTATAATCACTATAGAAATACCTAGGCAGTTTTACCGAAATTCTGTAAAAGGGAAAATAGGAAAAGCATTCAGATTTAGATCTGTTTGAAGAATTTGAATACTGAAGAATAAATGTGCAAAATTATGTGGATATTAAGAATAGAATCGATGGTATGTATGAGTTAATGGGTGGCTAATAAACTAATTTGAACTAGTATATTTATATATTTATTGTTTGTGCTTAACCATAACATAGGGTACTGAAGTAGAGATTTTGGCATTACCTTTATTACGTTTCGTCCCACTAGATTAATTAACGTAATAGCGAAAGCTTCATGCCTGATAACCGGGTGTTTCAATTTCGGAACATTCGCAGTCTTGGTCGTTTGTAACATTCTTTTGTATTGATGGGGACTGGGACAACCATCCATCGTCCGAGTAAACCCATCTCCCCTATCCTGAAAACGTGAAAGATAACTGAAGATAGATGGAGATAAGCAAGCATGCTGGAAAAATTTTCCTATTTTTGCAACTTTTTGCCTCACAAAATTAATATCTTAATTCTCATTTGTTTATTTTTTTTCCTGTACTGCCACACCCCAGTTGCTTTCGCGAGGAGGGGTAGCGCCATACCAATTTTTGTACTGGGTCCACGGTATGGCGCTGAATAATTGCATATCGCAATTACCCGAGGCGTAGGCAAGGCTACTGCCGGAGCAGAAGTGACAAGCTGCTTTCACCGCATCATGGTCACCCGTCAGCTCCATTCAAAGGGGTTTCCCCCCTTGAGCGGCCAACTCCTTGAAAAACTCGGATAAGTACAATTAAAATTATGGGGGGATATTTAGGTACAGCTGTACCTATCCTACATTATTCAATTTACTGTTGTCAGCCGCCAACAGAAGAGTTTGAGTCATAGAATTGCAGATTTAAGTCATAGATTAGTAAAAATTGATCCGTAGGATCAGAAATTTCATGTTTGCGGCCGATTAGTGCAGATGCTACATTCCGTTTCACATCTGATCAGCCTAGTGGTGTGCGTAGATTAAGTGTTCCGAATTTAGTCTTATAAATTAATAATTATTATTAATTTAAATTAATTTAAATTGACAATAGACCCAGGGGGACCTTTTTCACCCCCCAAGCCTAATGTCAAAAACATCCTACATTAAAGGGACCTACTTAGCGGCATTCCTTATTCTGTATTTTAATTGTACTCTAAAGTAATTAGTATAACTTAGCTTTAATTCCCAACCACTTGTTATAACATCACTGTTGTCCAGCCGACTATTGATCTCAGCGAGCAACCATTAAAAGGCGATCAGCAGGTAAGGAAAGTCGTTTAGCCACCGCTATCATCTTTGAATATATATTGTCGCAGCAGGCTCAAAGCCCCATTGCTGTATTTATAAAGCAGCGATGTTAACAGAACCGCTTTAGCAGGGTATGGTATCTAAATTTCAACTATTAATTAATTTGATACTAATTAATTAACTTAACTAGCATCTGTTACGATCATGTAGCAAAATTCACTTCTGATTCGAATTTATTCCAAAATCAAATATGCGTACATACTATCTACCAACTTCAACATGGTGCTTTGCTCGCCTAATCTGTTTAGAAATTTTTAAAGTTCTGGGTAAAAACTAAAGAAATCTGTTTTAGAATTCATAATAATATCATAGATATTTAGCAAAATCATCGAAAACTTATCTTTTCCGCAGCTACTCTCCTTGCTTGCTGGATGCGATCCCCCTCATTTGTTTATATAAATTGTCAAACACTTGGAAGTTTTTGCTCAAAACATCAAGGTTTCTGTAGCATGTTCACTGAAAACTGCATATTTACATGTAGTATCTGAGTAAAACAGTTTCAAAGGTGCCTGAGACGTACAACGAACAAGTTAGACATTGTTGTACTTATTATTTACCTGTGTTCGTATTTTTAGGCACAGGTGAACCAGGGAGTGGATTGATCACCAGGTAATTTTTAAATACTTGTGTACGAACTGCCATTGTAAGAAAATTATAAAAGCTGAAATCTTAGCTAACAAATTATCTTGCTAAGAATTTTGGGTTAGCTTAAACTGGCACAAACCCAAACCGGAATACCAACAGGGTGAAGTATCGGAAAAAAGCTAACCATCTTGACAGCTTTGCAGTCTTCCTATGAAATTACACTCATTCTCTCCACGACGTTTCAGTGCGCAAATAGCTACAGTCTAGGTTTATTTTTAGATTAGGCTAGAAAGCTTCGCAACTACGGAAAATTATTTAATAAAGCCCAGCATCAAATACCTTTCCAAATTGGGATAATTTTAAACTAATCTGTGCTTTCTGCAAACTTTCGGGCAGTCGACAAGGTTCACATGTGCGCCGGTGCTTCAATATTACATTTTCAAGGATTTATGCTTTTCTTATTAATTAGTGTTAGCTTCGCGGTTTAAGCTTTTTGCACGCTGGCCTAAAAACTTGTTTTTGTGACCAAATGGCCATAGGGTCGACGACGAAAAAATGCTGTTTGTTCAATTTATGTATCTTGAACATAGTGGAACTGGTTTTTTTCAAACTTGTTACGCTAATCTCTGAAGTTTCATTAGTCCAAAATATATTTATCTTTGTTTATATGGCTGAATCTATATCCGCGAATAAGGGATAATATCGAGAAAGCTGCCCCAGCTAGCAGCAGCTCCCCGTTTTCACGTAACTACAAATGCGACACTCTTAGCAGCTTAATACGTTACAATAGAAGCACGTAGTACGCGACTAACTACCGAAAATTTAAACTCGTTGAGCAAGGATAAGTGTTTCAAACATTGTGTAAACATAAGCAAATTTCCTGTCCACAGGCTTTCATGGCGGACTCCCTTTAAGTGCACTGGAACTTAAAAAATCAAACTGGCTAACCTGTATGGCAAAATTGCGTTTGTGAAACACTTGCATGCACATTCCCTGTAACAGTACATTCCCTGTAAATCAAGAAAGCTTTATAAACCACTGTGTCACAATAGCAGAAATGGGCAAATTTCCTGTTTGAGGAACTTTTCGTAGAGTTGAATGTAGTGTAATGAATGAATGTATATAATAAATGAAACCAGGTGATTCAACTGTATATATACCCATAGTTATTCCGTTTGTTCTAATTGTCTCATGCATACTTATATTTTTAGTCAACCGAAGCCTATGGCGGAAGAAGACGATCATGAAGCTCCCTGGCCCCTTAAATCTTGGAGTGATGAATCACGTGGGTAAGTCAACAGCTCTTCCAAATTCATAGATTATAAATTTGGCGATGCTTTCAGGCTTTTAGAACAGGCGTCAAAGTTTTTCGAAATTAAAAACAGGTTACTTTGAATTGACTGACAAAAAATATAAATTAAATAACTCACTGGGAAGAAGAATTTTGAATTAAAAGAATTGAAACTATGATCGGGGGTTAAAACAAAATTTTTTTGGAAAGCTTTCGATGAGAACTGAAATGAGTAAATCGCATTAAGACTGTACTTTTAAAAGTTTCAAAGTTGAGCAAGCTCAGAAGAGTGTCCGATGACGTAGATGGATAAGACGCAGGATTACCGAGCAAGTGGGATGGTTCTGCTTATGAGGAGAATTTGTTGGGTTGTTCAACAAAACATTACTTGAGTTGTAAAATATTTGTAGAAAAAATAGTAGATTTAGATACGACTCCAATGCCCAAATTGGCAGTTGATGAAATGGAGTGTCGGAGGGAACAAATAATTGCGGAAAGTTAAGCTGATCGCTGCTTGCTTGTGAGGCTTTACTTGCATTGGCCCGATGTTATTTTGAGCTAACTTAATAGAAAGTGTCCAATGTTGATTAGGTAGCTATGATAACGTATAGGATGGAGCGTGCCTTAGATTTGTTATATTATGCCCAAAGCACTACGAAAAACTGTAATTGTATATAATTGCTTAGAAATCTAAATCTTTTAAGTAGATAATTGCTTCTTTGCAAAGCTTTGTTTGTGTTGGACTTCACAACAGTAAAAGATGTAGGAAAGATCCAACCAAAGCATGTACGTACTGTTGTACAAGTGAGGTATGAGGTGCAAATTTGGTGCTTGTTTCATAAATTCATGAAAGATATACTGATACTTATAAATTGATACTCTATTTGCCAAACAGTGAAGGTTTATCGTAAGTTGGAATAGTATAAATGCAATTAGCATTCATAAAATGAATATGCGTATACTGGATAGAGCTGTTTATATAAATTTATATAAATAAATAAGCAGTGCATATATATAAGTTACGTCAGGAAAAACTAACACAACGTTACTGCATTACTTTCAAGGTTACCTTGAATTATGATAGCACGGCATTGAAACTCTACATTAAAGACTTAACAAGATTAAGCTTAGCTGATTTCGTCAATTGGCTCCACCTTACAAACTACTAATTCATGCATTTTAACTTAAAAGCATATTTGAATGAAAACAGAAAAAACGCTACGAACAAAATTCTTTTGACATAACTACAATTTATGGAGCTTAATAAAGATTTTAGCTTTAAACATTAAATGCCATAAAGAGCTTTCTGATGTTGAACTTGTGTGTCATCTATCGGTTTTCCGTAAACAAATATATAAGGCTACTTCAAACCGAGACTTTACGAGATACAGAGATAAACTGAGATACATTGAGACAATTATACAGCGAGTACCTTTCATGGCCGCAAGGCGACTTCCAAACAAAACAGCTCATCTGTTAAAGGGCTGACATCAAAATCAGTCATAAACATTTGTTCGGTGCTCGACTGTTACATGATATCTATCAATGGCTACTCGGCCCGGGCGTTACATGAAAGATTCGTGTCTAATATATTTCAGACATAACGAAAGTGTGCCAGCCAGAATCTGTCTGTTCCTTACTGCCACTGGAGCTACTGCTGTGCAACGGCATTGATATCAAAAACTTACTTAACTAGGAATTTTGGAATCCATGTTTCCGCAGTGACGTTAGTATTGCTGCTTTTATTTAAAACGACAGCTCCACACCAAGCAAGTCCCCAACTGGGACAAGTCGCTGCATCTTTGAAACTCTTGACCTGTAAAGTTCTACCATTACGAGTTACGAATACGTTGTTAAGTCATGTACAATTCGTCATCTATTAGGAAAACGAAACTTAACTTAGCTTTCCCAATACCCTACATACAATCCTTACTCTTATTTACCGATAAAGGTTGATTGCTGTGCTCTAAAACTGTTACGTAATTTATTACTTTCTTCTAAAGAAATGGGTATTCATCGCATGTATTGTGTCATTCCAATGAAACTGCAGATCATCATTGCATATACGACTGCAAACATGTCCACTTTATCTTTTGCTGCACAAGTTACGATACTAAGTTCGCGTAGGTCTTGAACATTTTCTTTAGTCAATTGTAGTGACGATAGAGGCTCCGTAGTAGCAGTGACTAGAAATTAATCCTCAATATTTTAATGAACCAGGCACTTATGATTTGCGTAGAATCATATGTTTTACACTTATGCTTTCCGAAGAAGCGAACTTTTTCTCTTCAAACAAGCAAGCAAACGATTCTTTATCTCTAACGACAGATTAAACATTTTAGCGTTCGTTCCCCTATACTTCTAACTAGTTGCTGTAAATAGAAGCTATAACTTTCTGTTGTCGCAACAGCTTATAGCATTTCTCTCCAGGATTGCACAACACTCATTCAACGTAATGAGCAAGAACAATGAAGTGGAAGCTGCAACTAAGCTAAAAATATCGTGGCAACTGAGGACTCTTCCGATACTACTGAAATGACGCATACTAAACTAGACAAATGGTGAATCAAGGTAACACATGCCGTTTGTAGTAGGGTACGATGCGACACCGAAAGGCTCTGTAAAACGATTAGACTCCGAAGCATAGGGCTGCCTACACGGTATGCCGGAGAGCTGCAAAGAAAATCGGCAACTTATGTTCAGTGTATCAAAGACTCTGAGAATATTGCTAACCCTTATGAAATTTCGCCACTTATTTTGAATGAATTATAAAGCACAAAGGCTTAGATTTCCTGGAAACGTTCAGCCCGCAGTTTGAACTAATCACAGCATAAAACAAACGTTCTCATACTGGATAGGCCGAAGCAGACAGCTAGCTAGACCCAGCTGAACAAATCCACTGTCTGGGACGTCGGCTGGTCTATTCCGATTGAATTACGCTTGATAAACCGAACGTGCAATTTCTCCAGTATTTGCACAGTGAGAACTATCAACTTGAGAGATTGAGAACTGGTCGGATAGCACGGTGTGCGAGCAGAAATACGGTTTGGAACCTCTCAATCCCAAACCATTAACACGCTAGATAATCACACCTTACCCTGAATATTCTAACGGTTATCAGACGGTTATCTTGTATACTGCTCGAGAACTAGAGCTTTCAAGCAGCTTTAAAACATCCTGCATTTTTAGTATTCAGGAATGCTCTATAACTGTATTTAATGCAATTTCTGGTGTAGCGTCTAGCGTTTCCAACGATTAACATGCAAACTAACCTACTAATAGCATGCTAACATACTAACAAACTAACATACTAACAACTTAACGCTAGAACGCTATTAATACTAACACATTAACTCTTTTAATTGCATTGGAAATTGCATTCTATATGGTGATTAAAAAGAAAACAGAAAGTTCAGTCCACATGAAGACTGAAAGTGTGAATATCAAATTCCACGGAAAAACGCGAAGTCCCTCCGCTAACAAATCTAGCTTGTTTGTTAGCGGAAGCTAACCAACTTTAAGAGATCGGCTGGCCGAAGCTGCCAGCAGGTCTATTGGCGGATGCCAAGCCCGCTGGAGAGAATGCCAGGCCGACTCCAACACGACCTCTACCCAAATCGAGACAACAGACAGCCGCCGAATGTACAGTCAAATAATTAATGCTGACTTACAATATCTATTCAGGAGCTTGCAATATTTGTACACCTGTTTTAGACTTTAGTCACTTTTCCTACTGCATACTAATAAAAATATATTTCATGAATATGCATATATGGT
>JASAND010029015.1:0-17821 GCA_030248195.1 Trissonchulus latispiculum | reverse complement strand
ATGTACTTCGTTCAGTTACGTATTGCTGTTTGTGTCACGCTATTCCGTCAGAGAGATAATACAGCCATTATTTTTGCGCTGGTATTAAACAAAACCTTGTTTCAGGCTACTCTTTGGAATTATTTTCCCGTTGGTTTTGTTTTGGACTCCGACTTTTCGCTTACCAAGCGGAGATTACCCGATGAGCTACTATACTGTGATTGTTTTAATTTATTGCTTTCATCAGGTTAGAATGCGTGATGTAATGATATAAACTATACTTATGTATGCTGTAGGTTTTTAGTTTTAATTGTCTGACTAACGTTTTTCACGGAGCATTGTAATGTGTTTGCCAGATGGTTGGTTACCTGTTGAATGTCCTTTCATTTCTCAATATAATGACACCTCTAAATCCATCATATGATATGAGCACAAAATGTTGGAGAAATAAACTCTGTTTAGGTTGGTATGTCCTCATGTGTCTGGTCTCTGTTATCTTAGTTCGCAAAGGAATTTTTTCTGAAAATGGCACATGGCACCTATGCCGGCTCCGGCAACTGTGTCTTTGGCTTGGGCCGGTCTTGTCAATATTTGTGCAAGATATAGAATGTTTTAGTTGTATGTAGTATTTGTTTGATGTTTTAGCTGACTGTTTATTCCATATTTGTTGCAACAATGTCATTTGCTGCGCAAATTTCTGATCCTCTGGTTGGCGGGACTTACATGACCCTGCTAAACACCGTTACAAATTTAGGAGGCAATTGGCCAACAACACTAGTGTTATCTGTGGTTGATGACGTCACTTACAAAACCTGTGTTGTTCCTGCCATCAATGGCACAGCGCCTTATGATACTGTTTGTAGTAGTGATGAAGTAAGTGACCCGGTGGAGGTGGAGTCGTAACGCTATCCTCTGGCTTCGATAGGAGTCCTGATTCAAACTGCCATTCCTTTACCCACTATACGAAAGAGTTTAGTGAAAACCAGTTCCTTTTTTGTTAGGAAATTTCTGCGAAGGTTCGAAAGGAGTATGTGTTTGGTCACTTTGTGCAGATTTTAGCTGTGCATAGTTTTCGCGTATCCAGAATTAATCTGAGCTGAGTTCCGTTTCCTACAGTCATGAGTCCGTCCTTCAGTCTGAATTGAATTGAAATTGAATCAACAAAAATGCCTTTATTCTAGTAGTGTTTGTGAACGTATGTTCTTCTCACTCTGGACCAAAACGTACCATGATCTTTTCGTATTACGAATTCTATAGGCGATTCTAAAGCGTGCGTATCGGGTTATGTTTTTTCAATTCTGTCGTTAAGATTGAGCCATTTTAACGGATTGTTACGGACGTATTAAGATTGTTGAATTACTTTACCTCAAAGTAGTCATGTAGACGTAATATGTTGATTGATGCCAGTTTAGCTTGTTTGTAATTTTTATTGCTTCAGGATTGCTCTAAACTCGGTGGTGAATGCAGGATTGATTTTGATGGATTTTATTTGTTATGTGGAATCTGTACAACATTAGGGCTAATATGGTGGTTGTTCATGAGAGGACCTGTTCGAAGACTTCAAGAAATGAATAAAAGATGTTGGAGTATACGAACGGCGACAGACTAAATTTTTGTTAGTTTGGACTTTGGAAACTAAATTAAGAATAAATTTGCAGCAGTAGGCTAGGACAATGGGAGGGCAAACTGAGCTTCACAGCGTTTCGTTTAGAGTTGGGACCGGTTCCAATTTTCAAAACCGGTTCCGTTTCCGGTTCCGGTTCCGGTTCTAGCTTCCGGTTCCCGGTTCCAAGTACAAAATTCGTAGTTACATTTTAACATTATTTAATATTGGATGCAGGTTCCCAGCAAGGGTTATACAATCAAATTTATAACAATACATTTGTATACAATTGAAATAGGTAATGCGATAATAACCAATTGGGTTAAACTTTTTGTTTACTTTGAATTTTAAAGTTTTTGCCTTGCTTTGAGTTTGCTCCATTACAAATGCTGTTACTATATGCACAACATACATTAAAACTTGTAAAAAAATTAAAACTTTAGTATGGTCGAGCAAATTGTTTCGATAATTAACGGTGAGATTCTACTGTGCATCTACATGCAGACAGCGCCTTCTGAACAGAATCTTGTAACGTTTCAGTAAAACGTGCTGAGAATTGAGATATACTGGAGCTTAAATTTTTATTTCTTTAAAAAGAGTACAGTGTCTCTAAAGAAGCAAATAGTTTCCAAAAAATTTAAATGCATTTAAAATATTTAAAAGCTGAAAGCCAAATTGGAAAGAAGAACATATATATTAAAGTTATATTTAACGAAGAAATGTCCTGTCGCTTGATTAAACCAAGAGTACATAATAATAAGAGTATGCCACTAGGCAAGCTCTATGTTATCAGAGCAAAAACTATGCTCTGCACGCTAACGGCCCACCCACCCCCCCGCAAATCAGACCCTAGTGACCCCCCCCCCCCGCAAATCAGTACCTAGTCGAAACGGGGGTACGCTCACTCGCTCTATGTTTATGTGTTTAGCTCAAAAACACAAGCAGTGCGTGCACGAATTTTGTGCCTGCTTTGAGCTTTAGAACACAAACATAGCGCACAAAATTCTTTGAAGTGAAGGGTCTAATTTGCGGGGGGGGGGGTGGGCCGTTAGCGAGCAGAGCATAGTTTTTGCTCTGATAACATAGAGCTTGCCTAGTGGCATACTCTTATTATTATGTACGCTTGATTAAACAAAATAGCTAACCGATTACTTCTACAGGCTGTTCATTACTTGAACTATGATTGACTTTCGTCTCAGATGCCGATAGCTTAAAAATAAGAAAATAAGTACTCAACTTTCGAAGTTTTCTACTCCTGCAAAATTTACTATTTTTTAAAAAATATTGCTTCAATCTTGCGTGCTGACAACACCACCTTCCATTTACCAATTTTTTGAGAAGATATACTCAATTTCCGACTACATCCCATCGGGCTCTCATCTTTTCTAGGAGATTAATATTCAGATATGTAAGCTGGTTAAAGTTTTCATTCGGGGCCCGTATCGGTCACGTCTGAACGAAAGTCCTCGTCTTTCATCAATTACAATTGGAATTTTAGAACAGAAAATTTCAAAAATTCGTTAAAATTAATTTAGAGACATTTTCACAACTGCATTTTGGTAAACACACAAAATTACTTAACAAAATTTGAAAAATCAGAAGCATGAAAACAAAAAATTACGAAATTCCAGAATAAAGGAAGTAGAATTTTCCCTTGCAATACATGTTCCTAATTTTTTCAAGTATTTTTAACATTTAATTTTTGTCTTAACTCAGACGGGATAATGTCACTAATGTTGAGTCAAAGAAATATTTGAAATTTCTCTTAATTCTATGCCACGGCTTCAGCGAAAGCTGAAACGTGCTTCGATCATTTGAAAAGGGGAAGCGGGGAGTTTGTGTCACCTTCAGTGGAAGCTGAAGCTATGTCGTTTCCAGTTTAAGCTCTAAATTTATTCTATAGAGTTTCAGCTTCAGTTTCAGTGCCAATAATTGTACCTTCATTTCACGTTTTGTTTGAAATTCTTAATTATTATCTGTCTCATCCTGCATATTTCGCCTTCAGGTCTAAATTTGTTTAGTTTCAGTTCAAACTAGATCTTTAGTTTCAATTTCAGTCACTAGTTTAAAAAAGATAATATGAATGGCATCACTGAATGGCAAAAACAAATTCCAGCTTTTGCAAAAGTTAAACTCCTGCAAAAAATTTGTTCATGTCCATTTTCAAGAGTGGAACCGGTCGGTTCCAAATCCTACCGGTTCCGGTTCTAAAATTCTTTCCGGTTCGGTTCCGGTTCCGGTTCCAACCGGTTCTAGTGGAACCCGTCCCAACTCTAGTTTCGTTTATTTGTTTCTGAGCAGTGTTTGGCGGTGGATATTTTAGAATGTTCGGCAAAGTCAGCTGAAGTTTATAAAGTAAAACGCACTCTGCACTGTTTGTTATGTTAGCCATGTTTATCTGAGCTGTATGTATCCTTGGACTGTACCAATAAAGTTTAACAATAGTAGCAGAATAGCAGACGGTTAATTAACTATACATTTCCCGTTCAAAAATCACACTTAGCCTTCTGCGATTCCGCAGCCATTCTTGAAGTTTTGGTGCATCCAGGCCCAGGGTATATTTATTCAGCTCTCGAACTAATACATACTGTTGCACTGTTTTGTTGTTTGTTAGTGTTGTTGTTGTTTGTGGGATGGGATAATTTAAATAAACAGTATTCAGTAATGTTAGGTGATTGACGTTTAGTCTGCCGTGGAGTAGTAAGACAAACCACAGGGTCTTTTATTTAAAGCATACAATAGATATAGACTAGAGACTAGAGTAACATTACACAACTGATAACTTAGTTTTAGCTGTTTTACGTCTGCTGCAATGTGCAGTACTAACTCTGTTGTAATAGATATACGGATAATTACTGAGATCGTTGAAATTGTCACACGCTATTGCTATAGTTGTACATCGTGTAGATCATTTCCTGGTCCATCCGCGTAGGCTATATCGGCATAGTGCTGAGTCAATTTCTCCAGAATTGGGGAGGTTGAGATTAGCGCTTGTTCCTGATTATCGGCTTTCAGCTTCTCTTCAGGGGACGTTTGAGTTGCCATTGCGTTTTTGTTCTCATAGGTTAGTGCTTGATTGGCAAATCGAGCATGTCGGGCCCTGTCATGACCTTGTGGGAGAGGTTCCAGCAATCGTTCTGAAACAATGAAACTAATGTGTATTAACGTCAGGAATCTTGAAGTAATTGTTAATTTAGGTGGTGAAATCTGTGATACCAAGAGTGCATAATTGCACTATATATAAGAAGAAGAGTAAGCCACTAGAGGGCTCCTCTTCTTGGCATTGCGTAACGGTGCTCCGACCACAATACGCGAATGTTCCCCCGTTTGGTGGGGGGGGTAGCTCTCTTCGACAAAGCATACCCCCTCCGTTTGATGGTGGGGGGTAGGCAAAAGGGGTCCCCGTTTGGTGTCCAATCCCCGTCCAATCTTAGCCTGACTTGGCGACCCCCCCCCCCCAAACGGGGACCCCGTTCTGCCTACCCCCCCCCCCACCAAACGGGGACCCCGTTTGCATACCCCCCCACCAAACGGGGACCCCTTTTGCCTACCCTCACCCCACCAAACGGGGACCCCTTTTGCCTACCCCCCCCCAAACGGAGGGGGGGGGTATGCTTTGTCGAAGAGAGCTACCTCCCCACCAAACGGGAGAACATTCGCGTATTGTGGTCGGAGCACCGTTACTCAATGCCAAGAAGAGAAGCCCTCTAGTGGCTTACTCTTCTTCTATAATATAAAGGAATAAATTATGGACTCTTGGTGATACTGTATGGCAGGGATGGAACCGGGTCAGTTCGGGTCACTTTTTGGACCGGGTCACCGGGTCTAGAGCTTCGACCCGGTCTTGACCCGGTTTTCTGAATCTACCTCAAATTTTAGAAATTTTGGATCTTTTCTGCAATATCCCCCCCACCCCAGAAATTCTTAACGGCTCAACCAATTTTGATGAAATTTCGAGGGTAGAGTGCTGGATGCTTCCTGACTGCAAAAATTTAAAAAAATTTCAAAAATTTTAAATTTTTAAAAATTATAAAATTTTTTTAAATTTCAAATTTTTTAATTTTTTCGGGTAGAAAAGGACACGCTGAGCACTTTCATCATTGTACCAACTTCTGAAAATGTATCCTTCGTTCGGTACAGCCGTTTTAAAATCTAGAGATCAAAGGAAAATGCCGCCGTTATAGCTGACCGGCATTTTCCTTTGATCTCTAGATTTTAAAACGGCTGTACCGAACGAAGGATACATTTTCAGAAGTTGGTACAATGATGAAAAGTGCTCAGCGTGTCCTTTTCTACCAGAAAAAATTAAAAAATTTGAAATTTAAAAAAATTTTAAAATTTTTAAAAATTTAAAATTTTTGAAATTTTTTTTAAATTTTTGTAGTCAGGAAGCATCCAGCACTCTACCCTCGAAATTTCATCAAAATTGGTTGAGCCGTTAAGAATTTCTGGGGTGGGGGGGATATTGCAGAAAAGATCCGAAATTTTTGGCTTACCAAGCCTAAGCCTCAGCCATTTTAGCTTAAATGTTTGCTTATTGTGAAATATTAAGTTGCTTTTTTCTCATATTTTATCCTTGAACATTTTCGCAATTTGATGTTTTGAATCTGTCTGTCTCTGGCAGATTATTGTTTATGGTTTAAGGTTTAAGTTGTTCATTTGTGCTGAGGCGTTCACACTGGAAGGTTTAAGGTTGAAGCAGGCAGAGTTAAAAATAGTTTAACTTTGTATTTAGGTTTAAGCTTCCTACATATAATCAAGCACTCAAAAAAGCGTTTTAGCAAAAAAGCACAGTAGCCAAAAAATGTAAGGGTGACCCCGCGAGAATATCTCCATCCCAGGGACATGGGGTGCCAGTGCTCATCCCCGGGTACACAGCCGTAGAGCCAGGAGTGTCATTTCAAATGATGACTGCATTCGTGGCGGCATTCTACACAGACTCCTGTTATACCTTCCCACAATAGCGGTACCTGGGGTTGTTCCGATAAGAAATTGACCGGGCCGGTTATAAATTATCAGCCGGGCTGTGCCCGGTCCCGGGCCTGTCCCGGCCCAGGCCCGGCCCGGAGCCCAGTCAAAGCCCGGAGCCCGCTACCAGGCCCGGCTCAAAGCCCGGGCCCGCTCCTTGGGCCGGTTTTAAATCTCCAGGCCCGGTGAAAGGCCCGGACTTCGAAGCCCGGGACCGCTGCTTGGCCCGGCCCAAAGCCCGGGCCACAGCAAGTCCCAGACTCGCAAACTGAGCCCAGCAGGCCTGGTGAGCCCGGTAGGCCCGGAAGCCCGGCCGCCCGGTGGGCCAGGCCTCTAAAACCGGGCCTGGTAGCGGGCCGGGCTTTCAGCCAGAGCCGGGCCGGGCCCAACCCAAAGTTTTTCGGGCCCGGCCCTAAACCGGGCCTGCCCGGCCCAGGGCCCGGAGCCCGCTACACGGCCCGAGCACAACCCTGTGGTACCCAGTTACCGACCAATCAAGGATGGATAGCTGGGTTGGCTAGAGCCCACGGCGAACCGATATGTGCTTAGTCCCTTGCTCGATGGGATTTGTGAAAGCCTTGTGGTAGCGGGGGTTCTAACCTCGGACTATCGGAACCAAAGTAGAATACCTTCTGTATTTAATAAATAATCGAACAATTTATTTTCAGTAAACGCACATTTTTCTCCAAAAATATACTTTCTCGTAAAACCATGCACCAAAAACAGGTACGGTTTTGGAAAAGCCTGGTACCAGACAATATTTTCTTCTCTCGAACGCGATTAAATTTTTATTGGATTCAAAGTGGATGCAATATTAGTTTCTGATCATTTTGAATCTGCGACAACATATTTCCATTTTTTCATAAAGAATTTCTGCTGCGTGTATGTAGGGCAGAGCTATCGAACTTGCTAACCGATTTTAAACACTTGTCTGATTTTGTATTCAAGTTTCAGCCGATGTCAAATAACTTGGGATTATTTTTGATTTTCAGTACACAAGGGGGATGAGATGGAAAGCAATTTTTTTCAAGTTGAATGGGATGGGATGACTCCTCGAAAAAATCCCATTCGTCAACTCTGCTCTTACGGGTTTGAAAGTGGGTTTTTTCTCTGTATTAAGCATAATTATTGTCTATTTTTGCGCAAGTAGATTTGTCGAACGGCCAAAGGGAACAATGTGATAATCAATTTGATAAAAAAATCTGATTTGTTAAGCGCGTGTTTATATGCGAACGAACTAAAATGAATCAAAAGTTTATAATAGGAAGAATGGGTTACTCGGCTCTTTCTAATAGAATAAGCTTGCGAGATGCTTGGCATATTTAGGCCAAAATCTCGGGGGTGGTACCACTTGTTATTGTGAAGCATGTGTTAATACCTATGCATTTGAACTAAAACGAAAACGCATCTGATTGGCTAATGGCCTATCTGGCCCATGTCAAGATAAGAGTTAGAACCCCAAAACCCCATTAGAAAAAGGAGGTTCTCAATTTTTTCATGCGCTTGAATCCAGGATTTGTACGTGACTGACTACGTTGCGGATCCTTCAGCAGGCACTTCAGCAATATGATACATATGTTTATAATATGTATTAGACAGTAGAGGACCAAATCACCTGAACAAAATTTCCGAAGCCCGAAGAACCCGAAGAACCCCCATCAAAAATTTAAAGCTAAATATGTGTAGTTACGGATCATATCTGTTAAAAAAGTTAAGAACCCCCAAGAACCCCCATCAAAAAATAAAACTAAACATAGTTATGGATAAAATCTCTGCAAAAAATTCAGAACAACCCCCAGAACCCCCATGAAAATAAAATGCATCAAGAAAAACAGTGGTAGGTCAGAACGCATCAAAAAGTAACTTTTATCTTGACCGCTTACCTCATGTCAAAATTACGTATATAAGAGGACCTTCTCTGAAATCTCAGAGGGGATACCGCTTAGCATTCTTAATTGTTTGCTTCAATTACACTAAAATGAATCTGACTGGGCGTAGTAGATACGGTAGCCATAGCAAGCTTATTCTATTAGGAAGATCTTCCTACTGTAAACTCTTGGTTGTATTAAGAGTAAATAACTAACAAATAGTTTGTGAAGGAGTGACTCTTGAACAGAACCTTCCCTCCCACTTCATTTCAGACATTATAATAATGTATTTAAGACTCACGCTTGTACTGACCATCTGAGCAGAAGCTTGAAGATTCACTCTTGAAGGTGGACATGTAGGTAGTCTTAATAGTTGATCCGGATTTAGAGGTCATGATGCTTTGGCGAATGTTTCTTTCCGGATGGACTAGGATTATGTAAATCTTTGGCAAATAAAGGCAAGCTTGGCAAACGATCGCAGTCAGACTGGTAGAGATGCAGACACTGGTTATTCTAATGGCAATGATGTCTTTCACTGCAAAATAGATTGGCACAAAGGCCAGCCAGATTATGCAAGTGGTATATACGGCTGCACCGATGTATTTGGATTCATTGAACGCTTCTGGGATTTTTCGAGTCTGACACGCGTAGACAGTACAGATTATGCAGAGCAAAATAGGATAAGCATAACTGAGCAGGTATGAATATTTGACGGCTTCGCTGCAGACTAGTTGAGTTCGATTGTCGACTGGATGCTGATGCTGGGACTGGGGCGGACGTGCGTACAGCCAACATCCGACGATTATAAGCTGAAATCAAGAGTGCACTATGTATATATATCACTATACCCGAGATGAAACCGGGTCACTATTTGCTGACCCGGTGACCCGGTGACCCGGTCGAAACCTGACCCGGTGACCCGATGACCCGGTGACCCGGTATTTTCGAAAATTCAGGTTTAAGCTTGGAAAAATTAAAAATACTTATATTGGGGTGCGGTGAGTGTTTTTTGACCTTTTTGGACATTTTTGGTGTCTATAATAAAAACATGGGCAAACTTTTTGATTCTTTAAAGTAACCTAGACAGTATATATATAATGTAAGTAATCCGAAAAAATCAAAACTGATTTGCACGATTTCGCACTCAATGTGATGTGAAGTCAACTACATAACTTTTTGAATCAAACGAATTGAAACAAAATACTTTGCCAAAGTCATCACATCATCTAATTCTAATCATAGAGCTTACCGTAACATAACACTTTTGTGTTTTAGCATTATATACTTTAGTAAAATATTTTGTTTGGATGAGGGTTTCACTTATCGGAGATTCTTTGGAAATATTCTTGCTTATGGCTAGGATTCAGACAACATATTCTGTAAACTAGTCAACAAAACTGCATTAGTTCCTAAAGATAGTAAGCCATAACAATTAGAAAAAATGCAAAGCAAAACTCAGAAGCTGTACACCTTGTTTTGCTGAGATTTTCCATCTTATTGAGATCTGAAACACACAGTTTGACCCCCTTCCTCCAAAAATGGTAGCAGCGGCGAAATATCACTTACAGTACATGGCGCATGGAAAATTTTAGATTTTAAAATAAAGATTTTAGGCTCTCAGGGCCCATGCAATAATTTTCATGTTCTGGTTGAGATTCAA
This sequence comes from Trissonchulus latispiculum, assembly GCA_030248195.1. Lineage (NCBI taxonomy): Eukaryota > Metazoa > Nematoda > Enoplea > Enoplida > Ironidae > Trissonchulus > Trissonchulus latispiculum. The sequence continues at coordinate 7,743 of JASAND010029015.1, read as the reverse complement.
TGCAATCATTGTAGTTTCAAACCTAGCTCTAAGCTTGACAGGACATTACAAATATTATGAGGACACTACAGCAGCAAGCATTTAAAAACTACACTAAATTAAGAATATTTTCATTGCTAGTTTTTGAATAATTATTAAAGTTTTCAGGTGGTAGAAACTGGTAAAAATTCTGAAACATATGCTTTAACAGCATGAAAATTCCCCCAATCAAAAATACCGGGTCAAGACCGGGTCAGAGCTCCTGACCCGGTGACCCGGTGACCAGGTCCATATAGTGACCCGAACTGACCCGGTGACCCGGTGACCCGGTTTCATCTCTGCGACTATACTATACTGTTTCTTAGTTATAATAATTAATACTATGAACTCTTGCTGAAATGCAATGGCAGCGCCCATATATATAATTAAATCATTTGAAATGTCAAGTTTAAATATGGTCGGTTGCAGAAATGTGCAGGAGGGGAAGTTCTGGGATGGGGTGAACCGGCGGCCGAAGGCCGCCGGAAAACCGAAGTTTCCCGGTTTTTGGCTCAAGAAACCGGAAAAATCCGGATTCTGATTTCTGGGGGGGATGAGAGGCCTCTGGGGGGGAGGTCCAGGTCTGGGGGGGTTGAACCCCCCCAAAGCCCCCAAGCACATGTATGGTTGGTTGGTGTTTTTTGGGCTACTGTTTTGGGTTTTCTGTCTACAAAATTGCTGCAATTATTTTCTTCTTTAATGTGAAATTGGAAAATTTAGAATTTTCTAGGCATTGTTTAGTGAGCGTGGAGAGAGTCACAAAAGTGGATAGCCCCCCAACCGTTCCTCTCAATAAAGAATTGCGGGGTAAGACAATAAACTCATTCTAAACTGTAAGACCTATGTATAATAACAATGAAATTTAAGTATATATATTTATGCATAACGGTACATTACTAAGTGTATAATTGCTGTATATATAAGCAACAGTAACAGAAACATTGTTAAATGCTTACCTGCACACTAGTGATGATACCACAGATCACTAGTTGCGACTGTGGGCTGATGAAGGTTGGGCGTCTAGTAGACTTTTTGCCACTGCGAAAAATCCTAGCTATCCGATTAGTTTTGGTTAAAAGGGCAGCGTAGACGATAGTGAAGCTTAATCCGGATAGGACTCGTTGTGCACCACAGATAAAGCCACTGGGGGCCTGTAACATCAAAGGAGTCATGCCGAAACAAATAAATAGACCAGCTATGATGACGTAGCTCAATTCTCTGCCGGAAGCCTTAACAATAGGTGTATCGTTGTAGATGATAAAGATAACCAGAATCATTATAGTTATCAGCATTCCCAAAAATGCGACCGCCAAGGATATGATCCCATAGACGCTGAGCATCTCAGTGCCTTCAATAGGAACTGGTTTGCATCCGTCGTGGTTTGGAGTGGGAACCTCACCAGGCTTACAGAGCAGACAAGTCGTCTTGTTGAACAGATAATAGCGATCCACACATGCGACGCAATTCCAGCAGCACTCATCCTTGCCCTTACCGACGACTCTGTAGCCTGGCTTACAAGGCAAAGAGCAAACCGATGGTATGATGTTACTATTCAGGGCTTCCGTTGAGGTGTAAGTTTGAATTAGGTTCCAGTCTAGCTTCATCCCTTCTTCAGTGAAGTTTCCAATTTGAATCCAGATCGGTTTGCCGTCGATGGGATCGGCTGGATCTTTTCGAAAATGAATAATGTTGTATCTGGTGGGTCCGCCATTTCCGACAAACTTGAACCGATTGCCTGCTAACCCTGAAAAATAGAAGTCATCATGAACTAGTCAGAAATGTAGGTACATATATGCTGCTTTATTTTACCAAAATGCACTAAGTTTTAAGTTTCAAACAAAATTACTTGCAATTCCTAAATGTTTATTTACATTGATTACTTATGTTTAGTTATATACATTTACTTTTTTGCTAGCTATTTACATAGCCAATTCTACGTTTACCAGAGGTGTATTATACAGGTGTTGAATTTTTATGTTTGCGTTTTATTTACGTATGTTTATATTGCTTTAATAAGATTTTAAAAGGCGTATATACGTAATTTAGTGGTAATATACGTGGTGATCTAGTATAAATATTTTGTTTGAGCGAAACTAGGCAGATCTAGTACAGATATTTTTGTCTGTCGTGTACACGTAACTCAATACGGTAAACCGCGTGGCCGAATCAATAAATCGCTAACTGGCGAAAGGAGTCGAAGCAGGATATACATAACATTACCTGTAAATGTGACATTGGTGATTATGTCAAGCAGTTCAGTTCCATTAATTCTCACACTATCTCTCATAGTTTGCGGATAGAGTTGTTTGACACATTTCTCCATGTCACTTCTTTCTTTGCAGTTTGCAGTGTCTTAGAATGTACTCTCTCAGAGCTTCTGCAAACACTAGCACTGCATCTACAACAAATTGCAGCTGCGCTTCATAGGCGTAGTGGTGGCCCTCTGATTTTTCGTGACCGGTGCACCTTTTGGAGTATGCGTTGAAGGGAGTTTCGGGGAACTGCTCGTAACGACAGTTAAATTCAACTTCCCAGAATTCGTAGAACCAAGGATTTCGATGGTTGTTTTGGGGCGTTAAATGTTCAAAATAGTTCTCAAATTCTGGCAGAGGTTTGGCCATAGGTTGAAGGGAAATCGTTCCTAGAACGGCCTCTTCATAACCCCCAGCGTAGACCAGTTCCCGAGCACTCCACCCGTCACTTCCGATCCATTGAAACGTTCTGGCGTAGCCGAGTTTTGTGGCGGCTTTCATGAGACCCTGGACTTCTTGGTCTGAACCATACACTATGACACCTAGAAAATAATTGAGAGATCGATTACTATATTTTGTCGACTTGTTGTTTACCAAATTGTACAGCTTCCGTCTGCCCAAAGTTTCCATTTTATAAATAGAAAAAGTCTGCAAAGTTGGCTCCGGATCTAAATTTTCAAACCCGGGACCCGTGCAGACCCGGAGATTTCGGGTAATGGTCGATTCCATCTATATTTGGATTTTGGTCTAAATCATACTATTACTACCCGTTTCCGGTGATTTCACCGCATACTCATTAGTGTTGTTGCCCGGCCGGTTTTTTGACTCGGCCGGCCGGACCCGGCCGGCCGAGCTTGTGAACCCGGCCGGCGGCTGGCTGGCCGGGCCGGCGGCCGGCAGTTTCCGGCCGGCCGGCCGGCCGGGGTCAAACAGGCCGGCCGACCGGCCGGTCAAAACAGGCCGGCCGGTACCAGTTTTGCCCTATTTTTCGTGTATTTTGCAAAATATTTAGCATTAATTTATGCATACAGTTACTCCTGGTTATGTATAACAGATAAAATCAAGCATTATCCTTTTTCTGAAGACCGGCCTGCCGGCCGGCCGGCTGCAAATGTCCATGCCGGCCGGCCGGGTGTTGGCCGGCGGCCGGCCGGCCGCCGGCCCGGCCAGCCGGCCGGCCGGATTGTCGGCATAGTGGGCCGGCCGGCCGCCCGGCCGGCTGGCCGGCGGCCGGCCGCCGGCCGGCCGGGTTTTCCTCGGCCGGCCAACAACTCTAATACTCATCAGAAACAATGCGGATCCTAGCTTTTTGAACTCAATTATAGCAATTTTGAGACGTTATTTGTGTTTTCAAACATGTATTCTGCCGTGACGGCCGAGTGGTTAAGGCGTTCGACTTTGGATCCAATCCAACGCTCGTTTGCACCAAATAAGATTAAGGTTAAGGTTAACACCGAGTTAACCCTGAGTGCAGCAGGTTACAGAACACCGAGTTAACCTTATGGTTAAGGTTAACCCTAACCGTCTGCACCAACGCTTTTCAGCTCAGGGTTACGAAACCTGAAGGTTAATACCGAGTTAACTTTTAATAGAGGGTTAGCCAATCCGTAGGTAGCCAGAAACAGTTTCCATCCAATCCGGAAGCGGTTATAGCCATTCATTTAACTCGGTGTTATCGGCTGGAGAATAAGGTTAACAGAATACTTTCTTGTACCGGACTTGATACAATGAAATACAATGATCTGGAAGGGCACTGTAGAATTAATGCCATGTAAACCTTACCTCAATGTCCTTTCTGAAAGGAGCCTTCGTTTCAAGAGTCATCATAGCTGTCGAAGGGGTCAAAGCAATTTTTGAGGAGTTGAGAAATTTGTGGAAGCTTTTTCCGAATTGTCCTAATCACTCATTTATTCAATTATCACTCAGCACGTATATTTACCGTAGAATTTAATTCAGCAATAAAAATAACAGTAATCTCCTTAAAAATAGTGGAGCTATAAGGGTTAACCCTGCTCCCGCTGAGGGTTAACTTTTTGGTGTTTAACACCGAGTTAACCTTAAGGTTAACACCGAGTTACGTTAACCTAATTTGGTACAACGGTCTAACTGCGGGTTATCTCTTGTTAACACCGAGTTAACGTAACACCGAGTTAAAAATGGTTGGTGCAAGCCAGTGCAATAGTTCGAATTCCCGCTGGCACAAGGCTTTCACAAATCCTCTCGAGCAAGGGACTAAGCACATATTTGTTCGCCGTGGGCTCTAGCCAATCCAGCTATCCATCCTTCATTGGTCGGTAAATGGGTACCACGAATGTGGGAAGGTACCAGGAGACTGTGTAGGTCATCTGTTTTTTTTCGTCGAAACTTTTTGCGAACTTTTACGCAGACCTCCAAAATTTTTTGCGGAACTTCGCAAAAAATTGCGAAATTCATATTTTTTAGTTTTGCAATGATATATAACTAATGAATTTTATTGATTATGTTGTATTTGAACGCATTTTTAACATTTAACGAATAGTATAACCAAGTTATATACAGCTATTTTTCCAAAGTCGAAGCATGTGTATGATGTAAGCATACGTGTGTTTTTGACAAGAATATAAAGTTACAGGTGAAAATGCGGGGGGTGTGGGGGGCGGAGCCCCCCAGAAGCTGAGAAAATTTTGTAAAACTGTAAAAAATCCTTGACAGAAACACTCAAAATTTTGATTTCGGAAGCCAGAAAAACCAAAGCTGCCACAGGGAAAAATTAGTATAAAATTTGGTTTGGAAACATACATATATATATTCTTTTTAAAATTAAAAGCAGATAGAAAGATTTCGGTAAAATAGTAAAAATAGAAAGAACAGAGCAATCATAATGAAGCACAACGCCAAGATAAAAAACACTAATTTAAAAATGGGGGTCTGTTGTGGGCGTCCTCCAGCAAAAGCTAGATGTTTTCGGAAAAGTCAAGCTTGAAAATCTATTTTTTTGAGCGATTTAGCAAAGATTTTGGGTTATTCTTGTGCACTTTGGTGTCTAAACAGGTTATGTACGTATGTATGTAAGTACCTATATATATCCATGACTTTGTTCAACAAATGCATACTTCAGAGTGGTTATCATCTTACTAGAGTGGTTACTATGTGAACGCGTGTACGTCTTCAGGTATTTTAGAAAATTAGTTTATGCGAAAAGAATTTTATTGGATAAGCTTTCACTACAAAGTATATATTCTACATATCTCGGACAAGAGTCCTATCATAAGAGTGAAAGGTGTCTACAATACTGAAATACGCGCCGAAGGCGCGAAAATTTTTTGCAAAAAGTACCGGAAACACGTGGATTTATTATCAAAAATAGCTGAAAATTTCTACTCGAGGCCAAAAATTTTTGCGGAACTTTACGCAGAGCTCCGAAAAAAGTGCGGAATTTTCAAAAAAAGTGCGGAATTTCGCAGTTTTTTTCGCGGCGGCCTCCTCTACGGTTGCAGAATGCAGTCATCATTCGAGGTGGCACTTCTGGCACAAGGGCAATAAAACCGGGGATGAGCACCGGCACCTCATACCCTTGCAAGATGGGAGACTTATCTTGGGGCAACCTTACCCTTTACCTTTATTCTGGCGCCGGACGCCAGTAAAAATTGGACCCGTCCGGGTACCCGCCGCGGGTACCCAGACCTGAAAGCCAACTCTGAGCCAATAGCGTGTAGCTCATTTTCTCTTGACATTTAGTCAGGTTGTGCAGATAAAAGTACCCTGAGTGCTCGTATCAACTTTTATTTTTCAGGAGGCTTTCCAGTAGACTAATAGTCCATCGTTCCAAAGCCAAGACTTTATGATTGAGACCGAACCTTCCATTCTAGTTACTGAATCTTTCTATTGACATACTATGACTTTGACCTTTTACTGTATATATTAAGTTTAACTTATTTTACATCTCTACTCATTATGTATTATGTCAGACTTTTGTACAGTAATTTCCCCATTAATTTGAAATTCTGTGCTCTGGACCAAAGAACTGATGGTGTTCAGGAGGGCGGGACCAGTGAGATTCGTATTTGAGACAGCTGCTTCTGGATCCACTTCTAAAAAGGCAGGAGTTCCTTCTCCGGGGTAAGCACCTTCGGCTTCTCTAGCCTTTTTGAAGGCCTGGGAATAATCCGGGGTATCCATTGGGACATGAGGTTTAAATTCATTCCGTAATCCGATGAGAAAGGTCTTCAGCTTGATGTCTTCCAACATACCAGGGTCTCCTCGATCTTCCCAAGCGATACGGGCGTATTTCTGCAGTCGGAGAGAGAAATCCGCGACAGACTCATGTGGCACCTGTCTGATACTGAACAGTTTGGCTGTGGCGTGCATATCCGTCATGGGAGGAATCATGACTTCTCTGAGGGCTCGTACAGAGGCTTCCCAGTCGTCTTGTTGCATGGCGCCTCTGGGCATACATTTGAATATCTCGGCGGCTCTGCCCCTGAGAGTAGACGAGATATTCATGACCTTCTGATAATCATTCAGGTTGAGTCTTTGGCTGAATCTCTCATAGTTGACAAGGTGATCACCAAAGTTTTCATGATCCTTCCCGGAATAAGGCATATCTCGGTAGGAGGCAGCTATAGCCTGATTCTGGATATCGCCTGCTATCGCGGAGTTGGCCTAGCAGATCTTTAATATTCCCATTTGGTAGCATGGGAGCATGAGGGAAAACCAATTGGGGCATCTGCTGATTGAAGGGAGGAGGTGCTCCACCCACGGGACCTGGTGGCCCATGTTGAGGGCCCATATTCGGGGGTCCATTTCCATCGTCATCAGCGGGATTGAATTGATCCATATTTTCTTCGGGGTTTGATCGGTAGGGTCTCAATTGATTCCTTGATAGGGTTAAAGTTGATCCTCGCTTGATCTTAATGATGAAGTCGTAGGGTCGTGATGTTCCTCACTGGTAGGATTTCCAACAGGATTGTCTTCACAGGATTGTCCTCACTGGGGGCTCCAACTTTTCTGTTTACCGTGTAATGAACTGAGTTGGATTAAATGGAAACTTGGATTGATTTGATTCGATTTCAGGAAATGGGGTTGTATTGGGCTGGTAGGTTCACTTACACGGAAGGTTCAGCGCGTTCGCCTGATTAGACGAACTTGGTACCAGATTCCCGAAAGGTAGTTTGCCAAAATCGGGGATCTCTACGGCCAACCTGCTAGGGGTATAGTCGTGAGTTCGCTTGAGGTAGGGGTCGCTAGATTGATTGCAGCAGAATCCAACCCAACAGTATGATCGCAACAGGATCGTTTTCAGCAATGAGATCGCAACAGGATCTGATTCGGCAGCAAGATCTCAACAGGATCTAGTTCAGCAATAAGATCACAGCAGGATCTGACTCAACAAGGTTGTTCCTAACTAAGTCTGGATGAATACTCACTAATTTATTAAACAATAACAGGTTCTGATACACTTTGGGAACAGTAACAGTAATGATAATAAAATACT